>JAHWFP010050982.1:27048-124952 GCA_023313725.1 Lithobius niger | reverse complement strand
TTATTATTATTATTATTATTATTATTATTATTATTATTATTATTATTTTTATTATTATAGCCGCCATTTTTTTTTATTGGTTCCACCAAAGAAGAGCGACAAATAGACTCCGTTTTCGGTGTGATGTTGTCAAAACCTGTACCTAAGTATAATTCCGGTTCAACTTCTTTTCCAAACGGATGCATAATTGGGAAATATTCTTGATCAAAAACCTATAACCTTTTATATGCAAACGATCTCATCACACTCTGTTCAATAACAACGCCTACAATTCTCTGGCACGTGTTCTCATCGAAAATCATGGTTAATCGACTGACATTCTAGGACCTCTTGCCTGACGCTAATAAGTAATACGACTGACCCGGTAGAATAAACGACCCGATTGTAACATGACATTACAAGACAATGGTCCTAGTGACGTCACGACGCGTGCACTTTTTCTCTCCAAGAGTATTTGAGAAACTGCTTTTATGCATAAGCAGTTAAAAAAAAAGATTGGTGAAAAAAAAACTAGATTGGCGTTTCTATCTCATAATTTCTAAGAAAAAAATGAATTTCATCAATTTGGACCAAAAATATCTGATATCTACCCCTAAACAAAACTTGTTAAGGATTCCCGCCAAGCATTTCGGCCATGTGAAGTCATGATATCAAACGCCAAGCTCTTTCACCAAGCTCAACCCACCAACTGAGACTTTTAACGTTAAATGAAATAATTGAAAATTGCGCAGTAAGCAATTTTAATATATTTCATTTAACTTTCGAACTATTACTCGGTGGGATTAGCTTGGTGAAAGAGCTTGGCGTTTGATATCATGACTTCGCACCGGTGAAAAGCTTGGCGGGAATCCTTAACAAGTTCTATTTTGGGGTAGTGGATTACTAAGTACTAACTACTACTAGTAACGCTTTATTTGTTTCAGGAAAATAAATTCTTCCATGCAGTAAATAAAGTTGGTTCTTAGCTCATTTTACAGGTATTACTCTGGGGATATATCCTTTTCAAAAGTTCTCTTTTAATTGGTAAAGTGGTTCAGGGGTTAGGGACCTCCAAACGACCAAATTGATTGTGTTATAAAAAACATTGTTTATATGCAACAATGCCAAACTGAATATTAAATAAATGCGTGCATTTACAAGGAGATACTGCAATACTAAGAAATACTGATCATATGAAAAGAAAATGTGACTACTGTGTTCAAAATGTAATGAAAGCCGAACAACAAAGAAGTGGACCAGAAAACTAGATTGGTGCTTCCATCTCATAATTACTAAGAAAAACATGGATTTCATCGATTTGGACCAAAATATATTACCCCAAAACAAAACTTGTTAAGGTTTTCTGCCTTGCTTTTCGACCGTGTGAAGCCGTGATATCAAACGCCAAGCTCTTTTGCCAAGCTTATCCCACCGACGAAGACTTCAAAGACTTCAAACGTTAAATGAAATTGGGCACTTAACTTGGGAACGTAACTGAAAATTGGCAGTAAGCAATTTTGATATATTCATTCAACCTTCGAACTACTCGGTGGGATTAGCTTAGCGAAAGAGCTTGGCGTTTGATATTACGATTTTACACGGCCGAAAAGCTTGGTGGTAATCCCTAGCAAGTCTTGTTCTGGGGTAGGTTTCTATATACCTATAAAGACCATCGCTTCAATAACGGTCCTCTTTTTGCTGCATCATTTCTTCTTTCGATTTACTACGACGCATCTTTGCTACGATGTACTTCTACTCCAATTACGTTTCCATCCTTCCCTTCACTCCCGCAAATGAAGCTATATGTAGATTCTTCGCCCCCCCCCCTCTATCTACGATGCACTTCTGCCTTCATCCATCCCCCCTCCCCCAACATGATTCACGTCTTCCATGGAATCCTGTGATGGTTAAGCAGACGGCTAGCTGGGCTATTCTTATGAGGTATTGTATGTTTTCTTACATTACAGAAATGGATATTTTAGCTGATGACCACTTTGACTTTTTCCCTGGGCGTTCTACCTTGCTCCAACTGTTAACTGTTCTTGAGGACTGAACGCGTCTTGTCGATTCTGGCTTAAATGTGAATATTTTTTATTTAATTAACTAAGGCTCTTGAATCGATGGTTCATAATAAGCTTTTGTATAAACTTCAGGGTTTGGCTTTAGAGGTTTATTGTTGGCTTGGATCAACAAACCCCGAGTCTAAAACAGCCTGTGTTAAAAAATTCCGAAAGCACATCCACCGCATAGAGAAGTGTACATATTGTTAATGCAATGACAGAAAGTAAAATTCTAAACATAAAAAAAAAACAACTTGGTATGTAAAGTATCACGAATTAGAAAATAAAAAGCACTCGTTTCATGTTTAAGGTAAGGTTTAACTGATCCGAAGTCAAAACAGCAAAGGAATACAAATAAACTCTCCTGTAAGGTTAAATATGCTGCAGTATCGCATATTCCAATGTTAATTTGCTTTACAATAACTTTGTATCTGTCCTTAACAAAGCCATTGATTTTAGCCGTACTACAGCAGATCCTATTCTTCCAAAAAATAATAATAATAAAAATACCGTGCTTAAGTATCGGTCTCTGATTCCAAGACACATTTTGAAGTTAAAATCTAAAAAACTGGTTCTGTGGCATAGATACAGGGATGATCGTTCAGTCGAGAACCTCCGGTTATATAATAACTGTCGATTTCAGTACTCCAAGTTTGTGAAAAATTTTGAAATAGGTAAAGAGCGAGCTATAATTAAAGATGGCAGTATGTCCGCACTGTTTAAATTTATCAAAGGAAAATCTGAAAGAGTGCGCACCATCCCACCACTTGCTGTCGATGGAGAATTTGTGTCCCAGAACCCTGCTAAAGCTAATATTTTTTGTAAAAAATTTTCCGAAAGTTTTGTTAGGGATAATCATGTCTTACCAACTATTGATATGCTCCATATCCATGATACCTGTGACCTGCCCGATTTTACAGCTGAGGTGATCCTTAATGCTATTTCCGCAATGAAATCAAGTAAATCTTGCGGCCCGGATGGGTTCTCTGTTAATCTTTTGAAAAGCATTAAATATGAAATATGTGTACCACTCAGCTGGATTTGTGAGTTATCCATGAGGTCAGGCATTTTACCTGACATCTGGAAGACGGCAAGCATTAGTCCTATTCTTAAGAAAGGCGAGGCATCTAATCCTTGTAATTATAGGCCTATTGCTTTGACCTGTGTTTTATGCAAGGTTATGGAACGGGTTATTCGTCATAAAATGCTAACCTTTGCAATTGAGCACAATCTTATATCTAAAGACCAATATGGCTTCGTCCCCAGACGTTCAACATGTCTACAACTATTAGCATCGCTGGAGTCTTGGACAAGTTCGGTGGATGCTGGCCTGCCAGTACATGCTGTTTTTATAGACTTTGCAAAGGCTTTTGAGTCAGTCTCCCACCCTAAGTTGCTGGCAAAACTCAAACATTATGGATTTCGGGGCCGCCTTTTGGACTGGCTAACAAATTTTCTTGTTGGGAGGCGACAGTGGGTTAAACTGGAGGGATGCCGTTCTGTCCCGACGGAGGTTGTAAGTGGTGTACCACAAGGCTCAATTCTTGGGCCACTACTTTTTGTATTTTACATAAATGATTTGAAATCTGGTAATAGTCAAGTAAACTTGTCCAAATATGCAGACGACGTAACGCAATCGGCTGTTGTCTTCGATCAAATCACGTTTGATGCTCTTCAGAGTGAGCTTAATAACGTGATGGTATGGTCGAATTTGTGGCAATTGCCTGTTGCTCCCCAGAAGTGTTCCCTCTTGCCACTTGGCCGGAGCAACGACCACTACTTTTATCGTGCATTCGGCAACTCTATTTTACCGCAAGTTAATATTGTAAAAAATCTTGGGGTTTGGTTCTCCCATGACCTCAAATTTAGTAATCATTGTAACCAAATTGTTAAAATGGCTCGCCAGAGGGCTGCAATTATAAGGAATTTTTTTAAATCTGGTGATCCTCCGACCTTGCTGTGGGCTTTTAAAGTCTATGTAAGGCCTATTTTAGAATATGCAAGTCCTGTCTGGTCCCCGCATCTCCTACGAGATATAGATTTGGTGGAATCAGTTCAGAGGCATTTTACTAAATTATTGGATAAGACTAAAATACTGTCATACGCAGAACGATTGAGTTTTTTTAGGTTGGAGTCACTTGAGATCCGTAGACTAAAAGCGGATCTATATCTTACCTACTCTATATTGCGCAATGGGTACGATATAGACTCTTGTACATTTTTCGAGTTGCGGTCTGGTGATCGCACTAGAGGCCACTCCTGGAAGCTGTCCGTACCTAGAGTTAGGCTAGACTGCCGGTTGCATTTCTTCTCACACCGGATAGTGAAAGTTTGGAATTCACTTCCTGCGGATGTTGTAATGGCGGATTCCCTAGCAAATTTTAAATCAAAACTGCACCAGGATCACTTATCGTCCTTTCTTCGTCGGTAATGCTCCCATAATGTTAATTTTAATTCAGTTTTAACTATGCTTATTGTCAGGATGTTATTTTTACATTGTATATATATTATTTTATGTAGTGACCAATCCCCCTGGGATGTTGTGTTATTTGTAGGTAGGTATAGTTTATATCTTCGGGGCCATTGTCAGTGGTACTTCGTACCCTTATTGTTCCTATTTTCTTTTTCGGGAAATAAAAATATCTATCTATCTATCTATCTATCTACTGTTTAGTCCAGTGAATCCTTACTACTGTAGTCAACCATTAGACACCTAAATAAATTAAAACCATAGCACAACTTTCAAAATTATTGTTAAGAATAATTTATTCTACAAATACAGGCTACACACTCGCCTACATTCGGGGTTAACTTTTTCAGCATTCTTCAAGTCAAGTTGTCTCCTTTGCGTTCATCCTATTAATACATACACCACATTTCAAGATTTTAGATTCAAGATTTCAGTCCTGGAATTTCATTTTATATTTCAATGACATTTCCAGGTTTTCAACGATTCACACGAACCCTGACTTACGTTGGTTTGTACTACACACACTAAGATGATTCGTTTTTACGATTTTCCAGTGATATTGTTTTGACAAGTAGAATGCCCAATCTGACCAATCGCGTACTGAAGTAAAAACTGTAAAAACATTTGAATACAGTGGTAAACGTGGACTAAACAATACAGCAATATTGCAGTATATGAAACCTCGCAGGAAAGCTTATTTGTGTTCTTTTGCTGGTTTGACTTCGGATCAGTCTTTCTTATTTACTTATACTTGGTAGGATAAACTCTGACTAAGCTCCTTTCGAAGGATCCCCAAGAGGGGGCTGTACAAGCTCACCAGGAAACTTGTTCCACACGTTAACCACCCTCTTAGCAAAAAATATATATGACAAACTCTTTAGAGCCAGGTAGTATTACTTGTTTCTACTCACGTGGAGGCTTGGTTTGTTCGACGATGTCCTTCTCTCTGGCGCACTTGCATTCGTCGTATTTTACTCTGTCTGGCTCGTTGATTTCGGATCCGTCGTAGCGGGCACACCAACACATTCCAGTTGAATAGTGGCATTGCTTCGCACTGTACGAACCATCAGCATCGCAGGTGGGGACGAAGGCGCCGATCAGACCACCTCCATTCGCTTCATGTTCCTTTTCGCATTTGGACAACTGTAAATTATCAAAATTGAAAAATTATGAAAAGAGAAGCCAAAGCGTGTCAAAAGGCTCGTCTAACGACTAATTGGGCAATGTAAATTTGAAAATTATCAAGGTAAACATTTATAGGGCTCCAGAATAAAGGTAGAGATAAAGATAAGATGGTGAAACCTATTGTATGTTCCCAGTCCTGTGAAAGTCGTGATATCCACCCAAAACCAAAACTGGTATAAAAAGCCACCAAGTTTCCATAACGGATCGGCCTTTGAAGGTAGTGATATCATTCAACCAGGGCAAGGGCGCCAAGGTTAATCCTATTAGCCAAGTTAATCACACAGAATATTACTCGAAGATTCCTACCGCGAGTATCAATGTTCTACTTTTTATTTACTTTCAAAGTATTAGTCGATGCTATTAACTTGGCTAATACGATTAACCTTGTCGGCCTTTCCTTGGTTAATAATTATATCATTACTTTCAAAGGCTGATCGTTTTTGTAAACTTGGCTGTTTTTTTATGACAGTTTTTGTGTTTTGGGTGGATAAGTCTTTACTTCCTTGAGAGAGCCCCGAACACCTATGGTTTTTCTCATTTCAGCCATTAGACGGCGTCAATCTACAATAGAAAACTGTATAATTTTTAGCCTTCATTTTCAATATTAACTTAGGACACAATCGAACACATAAAATTTCCGAATATTTCCGAATACCTGTGTGATTTGTGGTTGTTTGATGCCTGTTAATTTTATTTTATTTCAGTTAATCAAAATATTAGAAAAAAGAGTGAGTTGAGTAGAGTTTAGCTAGGAACTAATAAATGTATACACGAGAGCGTCCATGTTGTAATTATTGCTTCGTATTCCGTCCCTTTCTCACGTGTTTGTCTGTGATAGAAGCTGTGGGTTTCGTTTCCCGGCTCCAGACCAATAGATTAACATTGATAGAATCTTATTTTACGAAAACATAGCTATATTGAAGGCGTCAACTTTCCAGCATGCGTACGAACGGGCGTCTGTCTAGTCTGGAGGCGAGATACGTGATTTCTACCTCAGTCAGGGTGCGTCTATGCAACGACTCGCCTTTGCATTATCACAGCTAGACGAGAGAAATCATCTGAAATTCCAACATGTCGACGGGTTTGGCTCTGCTGGAACGCAACGAAAACTGGAACGCAACGAAAACAGTCAATAATGTGAGTTCAGAAGCAACTGGGAAAATCGTTTCATCGTGCGGAATTCTTTATCTTATTGTCCCGGATTATAAGACTGCAAGCATTTATTCAAATGAGATCGGATTTAGCTAATTTAGGTAGCGTTGTTACCATGGCAACGACACATTTCCCATCGCTATTAAATTCTAGTTGCGAGAATGCAAAGGTGAGTCGTTGCGTAAATGTGCCCTTAGTGGGGGGGGGGATTGAGGCTTAATGGCGCGTCGACAACTTGGTCATTAGCGCCAACCTCAGTCACAGTGCAGTGGTCCGGGTTGCCACTGCACCACACATTACAGAGATGTTATCCAAACCCCTAATCTAAATCTTGTCATACATCTGTACCTCCTGCAAAAATTGAAAAACACCGGACAGGAGGACAGACTTATCGCCCAATTGACGCGCAATGTCATGCGGAAGATGGAACCGACGACGAACACCATCAAGATGGCGACAATCAACAAGTAAGTGCCGCCCTTAGTCTTGACTTGAAGAAGTTGTCTCCTTTCCTCGCTTCATGGTCATGGAACGCTGTTGCGTGCTGAGTTACAGTAGATAGAAGGCAATATAACGCATTTATTACGTTGGTTATCTCTATGAATAGTTACGGCCAGTTGTTCCAAATGTTGGCCGCATGGAGTCGCGACCCATTATGAGAGGTAGAGCATCCGGTAAAATTATCACGGACCGACACTCCATCGAGCCCTACAAACTCCCCTTTATGATGAGTTTATTTTTCAGTGCAATTTACACAGAAAATCACAAAACTGACAAACCCACACACCGCAAGACAGATTTCCCACCAAAATACTGAAATAATTTCCCTGACCCTTCAGGGTTTTCCAGAGTAATTGAGGTTAATTTCCAGGTTATTTATCAAAATGTTGGGAAGGAAATTTTTCTACAGATTTGATCAGTTTTACATGTTTCTACGGTTCACTTAATGCGGAAGAGTAGCCCAAGTTAATGAACTTTTAGGTCTTAACACAAAAGTACAAGGATATATATGATTTTACTACAATGTCTTTTAACAGAATATGTTTATTGCACTTAGGACTAGACCTAAAATTATGGCTTTAATTTTTCCTGAGTTCTCAAATTTTTTGTGAAAAATCGGAAAATTCCCTGAATTTTCTCTGAGTTTCAAAACTAAGTTTAAATTTCCTGAAGTTTTCCAGGTTTTCCAGGTTGGTGGGAACCCTGCAAGATGAGATGACCGCATTGCGACATGGGTCGCATAGAACACGAAACAAAACTAAAAATCCAGTGGCAATCGACACTATAGCGAAATAGTGCGGGTCTAATACTAAATACAGTATTCTTTACTCTATTAGTGATTACCTAATTCACATACGACCATAAAAATACTAGTAATCCGTTGTAATATGAACGTGTGTTAGCAATTACTCATAACGTACTATTTTTAGACCCTCACGACATATAGTCTTTGAGCTAGGTACGAAAAATTTCGAGTTGACTACCATTAGGTAGGGCAAAATAGCACTTAGTTTTTTAGATTGTTCTATATATGAGTTGCAAGGAATAACTTTCTGGACATTAGAGATTCCTAGCTAAATACGTTTTTCTGGTGGCCATCTTGAAAAATGGCAACTTGTTAAACACAAATGTTCAAGTATGCCTGTATCTCAGAACTGTTGATCCTAGGTGAAAAGTATTTCTCAGTAAAGTTGTTCCTAATGAAATTTTCCACATATCTGCTTCCTTGATGAAAATATTTGGCTTTTTTAGGTTAATCGAGAAAAATACAAAGGAAAACATTCAGAAAATAGCAGTCAACTGTGAGCCGTCAAAAACTTATGTTAATTCTGTTTTCTAATGTCTTTAAATGCTTATTTATGTTATATTTGAAAAGATATATGAATATGCTTATCCCTTTAATATGATACCAAAGTTGAAAATACGAATCCCTATTCTTTACCCATTTCATTTCAGGTAAACAACATCGCCGTTGTTCCATTTTTGAGCTTCGCTGAAGTTTCTCAACTTGTGTTCTACCGTAATGAATTTGTTGCTAATAAGTAAAACTTAAATATATTAGCAATGAAGAGAAGCGAACCACAGAAAAGAAAACTGGAACGATGTATTATATGTGGTGTGAAGAGGCAAATTCAAATGAACTAACCAGCCCCCGTTCATGGGATGCACTATTTGCAGCTGCAACAGTGAGACATTTTAACCCCATTGAAGGTCAGTTGTGTGTGAAGTACCACATGTATGCAGGTCACAATTCACCCATCCAAAATCCTTGGCAACGTTTGCAATTCCAACAGTTACAACCGAAGAGCAACAAACCTCCACAGAAGTAAAAACCCCGGAACCAAGGCACTCATTGGGGCAAGGTTCTATTACTTCTGAACAGTCCAGAGTTTATGACCAGATATGCATATTTTGCACACAAAAAAACAAGTACATGAAGGGTACAAATACCCGAGAACCCTTAAAACCAGCAGTTGAACTTCGGGCTGACATATCTGTTCATGAAATTGCAACCTGCAGTCTAGATGGCACAATCCTCTCCGTGACCTCAAGAGATATCGTGGTAGCTAACGCACATTACCATAGAACCTTTTACAGAAATTATACGCGCACAAGTCCTGAAGAAACCCACAACGTGAACAATCCATACCAAATGGCTGAAAGAGCTGCTCTGAAGATGATTTTTGAACAAATTCGAAACGAACTTTTCTCAAATCATCGTATTATTTCACTTGCAGAACACATGTCTCAACTTGTATCATTAATGACCTCAATGGGCATTTCTCAGATGTCAGATTTGACTAAGAATCACTTTCGAAGAAATTTGGAGATAGAATTTGCAGAATCATTGCATTTCTTCACAGTATCATGCCGAGTTTATTTTATGCCTGACAACTTGGAAGTTAAAGCAATAGCCACCGAATATATACGTCTGAAAACCAGCTCTAGGCTAAGGCTAAACAACAAAACCAAGTATCTATCATGAATGATGTCTTCCTGCTTCTGGTCAACCAGATAAAAGAATTAGTTACTTAACAAATTTGGCCACCACATACAGAAGAGTGAAATTAATTTATGTTATGTCTCCTCACCCATTATTCTCTTAAATTTCCTTACAGTCCTACTTGGAGGAAAGCAAGAGGCTACACCTCGTACCAGAGACTAACGTGGTCAATTTCACAAGACATTGTTACTGCTGTAACTTGTGGTACAGTCATAACTCCTAAGCCTGTTTTAATCCCTTGGGTTATCAATTTCCTTGACTTGCAATGTCAGTTCGATCCGAACATTGAATCGCTTGGGGCATGGATGTTCATTACTCAACGTTGGAGGAGATCGAGATGGCATTGTGTATTGACAAAATAAGTACAGTAGTTCCTCTCCCATGCAGCATAAAATCTTCAGTATCTATAGTACTTGCCTACGATAACATTGACAGGCAGAAAGGTTAGGTTAGGTTAAGGTTACGCACAAGACGACAAGACTGGACGGCAATTGTGTGTGCACTTTCAGCATGGTGGATTCTCAGTTCAGATCGGCAACAAAAACCCCTTTGGTCGAATTGCTATTGATCAAACCACAGAAGAAACAGTTAATAAATGCACTCAAACTGTTGGTGGAATGCGTGGTTTTAGCATCGATCCAGATCCAGTGTCTCATTATTACCTAACAGCTCAGTATTGCACTGGAGCTATGAGACAATTGCACGAACTAATTTCTGTCTAATCTTTGGGCCTCCAACATGCAGACCTTGGGAAGCTATGAATCAAGAGAGACGAGTGAGATGCTACTTCGTTGGTTGACCTGTTGGAAAATAACTGGACAAACCCTTTCAGTCCAGATCCTTCACACCTTGTTAGCCTCTTTACCGGGGTCGCTGCTCCGCCTGACATTGAAAACGATTTATTATTTTCACGTGAATAAGCAGAAGAAGCCTACCGGAACGTTCAGCAACAGTGCCTTCAAACAGGTGAGGGCTTTTATGAGACAATGACGAAGATAAAGCTGAAAACATTTAGTGATGCCAATAAAACAACAATGAAAGAGACAAACAAGGAGATTATCTTGAAAGCAGATCTCAGAGTTATTGCTAACATGGTTCTCATTGCGCAGAACAGAAAGCTGGATATGAGAGATGTTTTTTGCCACCCACTTGGGTCTTTACCTTGGTCATTGGCGAATGCTGATGGGACAATGAAGAAAACGAACAAGTCAACCTTAGCTAGCCACCTGGAGACCAAAGTATGACCTGCAGAAGAGATTCATGTGCAGCACTAATCGACACAATGGCTCTTATTCACAAACTCAGTGGTGAAAATCGTACATTTGATGAGCTTTCAGATCACATTTTTATGTCTGTACTTCATACTGGCCATGGAAGTGGTAAACTGGATGTAGTATTCGATGTGTTCAGAGAAGACTCAATAAAATCTGTTGGGCACCTCAGGCGTGGATCACTTGAAGGGGTTGGTAGCATTCAGTGTAATCAAACCAGCCCACATAATCAAAAACTGGAAGAGACTACTGGCATCAACAGAAACAAAAAAACAAGCTAACTATATTCCTTGCTGAGAGCTGGAAAGAAGAGAAAAAAGAAATTGCTTGAAACTTACAAAGGATGAATACGAAGAGGTAGATGCTCTCAAATAAAACCAAGAAGTGGCGGATACTAGGAAACTACTCCACTCAAAATATGCTGCAGAAAACCATCCAACTCTTTTGTGCATTGCTGATGACACTGATGTTTTCATCATCTGTCGTGCTCTTAGTCACCAAATACCCAGCAAAATCTTCATTAGGCGCAGTACAAGGCTCGTGTCAGACTTATTGATGTAACTAAACTTGCCTCAGCAATGGGAGAGGAGATGTGCACGGCGCTGATGGGACTTCATCCTTGGATGGTATATTATACCGTAAGCGCACTGGGCGGTCAGAGAAAAATTCAGGGAGTAAAGATGATTATGTGAAGTCAGAAGTTTATGAAAGCATTTGTCAACCTTCGTGCATCTTGGAGACTCTCAGGTGATGTCTTCCATACAATCCAAGAATTTGTCTATCAGTTATATTCCAGCAATACAAAAGTTGGCAAAGTTAATGAATTGTGGTATCAACTGTTTCGCGCAAGAGGAGGAGACGTGCCATCTGGATAGTTACCACCCTGTGAAGAAACCCTTCTTCAGCACACTCTTCACACAAACTATCTAGCTGGCTTCTGGAGAAGAAGCCTAGAAAGTTTTCCTGATGTGCCGAACCCAAATTCAGATCATGGGTGGATTACACAAGAAGGACCCTTTCAGTCTTTCATATCAAATGGATAGAAGGCTCTCCAGCTCCACAGGTTACAATGTCCCTAATGTCCTGTAAGTGCTCGATCTTGTTGGCCTTTATGCTGTTCGTGTATATTGAACCACTTTAAATGCACAGCTGTCTGCCAACTGCAAACCTACTCGAACATGGAAGAAAATGACGATGAGGAAGAGATGCAGAATAATATGGATGCATGTGATAGCGAGAGTGATTGATCTGTTATGCCGTTCAAGCAAACTTATGTCATTTAATTAATGTTTGTAGTTGTAACATCGAAAATGTTATGCAGTAAGATGTTTCTGTAGGAAATAACAGAAAACTATAACATAACAAATATTAAACCAACAATTATTTCTTTGTTCGAATTAATGAAATTTCATTGGAAAGCATACACTGTTGTTTTGGCCGCCATCTTGAAAAATGCAATTCCGGTCAACAAACCCTTGGAGGTCGTGCTTCATTGTGTTTCCTGGCCCAGAAAAGCATGATAAAATGCCACACAACTGCATTGATAGATTTCTGATGGCCCACCTGTTGAGCACCACCTTCTTAATGTTTTCCTTAGAATTTCTCTCTTCAATTAACTTTAAAAAATCCCAAAATATTCACCAAGGAAGTAGATATATGGAAGATTTCATTAGAAACAATTTAGAAAAGTATTTTTTTCTATGACCAGCAATTTCGAGGTTATATACATACTTTAACATTTGGGTTTAATGAGTGGCCATTTTTCAAGATGTCTGCTAGAAAAACGTATTTAGCTGGGAATCTGTAATGTCCAGAAAGTGATTCCTTGCTACTCATGTATAGAACAATCTAAAACCAAAGTGACGTTTTGCCTACTAATGGTAGTGACATCTTGACTGGCTCATGGACTATATGCTCTCGTAAACCTTGTAAGGTTGTAAAGGAAACATTACACGTAGAGCAATCAAATGAGAGTTTCTTTCATCGATGTGGTAAAGTAACAGCACATTGGTTTGGATGGTGTTTCCTTTTATGACGGTATTAATTTTTAGCATGAACATAAGTTTTCCCACAGATATTGCATACAAAAGATATTTCTAAAAGAAATAAAACAATGGATTAGTAGCTCAACCTTTGTATCCTGTACTTATAGGTCTCTCCCCTTACTACGATGAAATAAACAGACTAAATGAAAAAAAATCACATTTTATTCACGTAATTATACACTTATTTTCCAGGATTAGACATTTTCCTTAAACGGTTGACAATTTGCGTTGGTGTCCAACCGCTACATCGCTCAGTTATATAATAGATACAAAAATGTCCACAGACTATATTTCAAAATTTCTGTAAAGGGAAACGATAAAACCACCACCGCTTTTTACATTTATTCAAATAATCGATAATAATCTTATTCATCGGTGGTGAACCCCAGGGATCGAAATATTCTCCACATCCAACGACGATCCAGTGAAGTCCACTGCACTATTCTGGAAATATATTCATCACCATCCAGCTTCTTCCTGGTTTCCTCAGAAACTCCAATTAAGTTTTTACACACTGGTGACAGTTTAGTTTCAATTTATAAGGTGTTCATTTTTTTTTTCAAAAGTCTGTGAAAACAATTCTTCTTTCGTCAATTTCCAGCAAACGTCCGTTTCTGAATAAATTATCAAGTTG
This sequence comes from Lithobius niger, assembly GCA_023313725.1. Taxonomy (NCBI): domain Eukaryota; kingdom Metazoa; phylum Arthropoda; class Chilopoda; order Lithobiomorpha; family Lithobiidae; genus Lithobius; species Lithobius niger. The sequence continues at coordinate 111,152 of JAHWFP010050982.1, read as the reverse complement.
ATGTTTTCCGTCAGATTTTCAGAAAATCTCAATTCAACGCACACAACACCGTTACGAACGAGTGACACGTGGAAATTTTGGTCGGCTCAATGATCTGGCGTGAGATCAAAGAAGAATAAAGTATGCCCAGATTGCCATTCATTGTAGGAAATTCCATTTCCAGAATTGTAAAATATTGTTCCGAGCCCACCGAACATTGAAATATACGCTTCAACGCAGTTTTTGTTAGCAAAATCCATAATTGGTTTCCCATTAATCACTTGTCCATCAACGGACACCGCTAACAAGTTCAGGATGAAAGTTTTGAAGAACCCAGAATCCGCTTTGCAATCTTGTTGAAGGTGCGTGACTGACCATCCCTAAGACGATTCTATTCGGAATAACACCTTGGAACAATTTGTTAAATTGTGCCTATTTGGCATTGTTGTCGATGGTGTGGACCTAACGTCTGTCTTTATAAAATGATACTTAGCTGTTCCAGCACTCAACGCATGTGCGTGTGCTAACAAGGTATTAGATGCAGGTTTTACTTTTTCTACAAACATGGCCATATCCACAAATTCGAACACAGGTGCCACAACACCAACAGTGATATCCGCTTGCGTTACATAAAAATTAAACTTTGGATTGATTGGAACGAAATGCTCTTTTATAACTACATTATTAAGTACAAGTTTCTCTTACAAAACAATGTCACAATGAAGTCGACCCATTAATTCGACTTCACGACTGCCTTTGATAGCTGCTGATCTATCGCTGGCGTCTAACCACAGAGCAGCAATCAGTTGCGTGTTTTTTGCGTCAGAACCATTATTTGAATGTAACTTTTATAAACATATTGACCCGTGCTACTGGAGGTTAGTTTTTCCATTCATAGTCATGTCCACTTGACTAAAAAGGGTGTTTAATAAAAGTTTGTTTGGTGTCACGTGGGAAGACTCGACATCCGTTACATTAGTAGTTGATTTTTTTTAACTTTAACTTTCAAGTACACCAAAGTATTAGCCAGATTAATATATTCATCTACTGATCCTGGAATTACGAAATCGATAACTTGATTGGCTGACAATGTCGCTATAGGTTAGAATTCCGCGTAACTTGTCTGTTCGATACTGATTTTTGTAGGCGGGCCTGAGAATAATTCTAAAGATGATAAACGACATTCACAACTCTGCGGATGTAAAAATGCCATGATTGGACTGTGTCGATTCAGCGTTATGTCATTTTAGACGTACTCGGGTCTATTTATACTAGTCTAAAATAGTTTTTTCAATTTTTGCCTTTTAGTTATCTTTTTTAAAGTAAGGTTTTCTCTTTTTTTTACGTCCACCTCCATTAGTTTTAGACATTCTCTCTATACACGTCCGCTTCCAGTCTGCTGTATTTTATCGTAAATATCAGTCAAAATGTCGTGAACAGCTTCTTTAACTCTCTCTTTAGCGGATTCTTTTACGGCCTGGTTGGCTAGGAAGTTACCGAGAATATTCCCACCCATAGACACAGCTTTGCGTCCTAAGTATGTTCTATTTTTTGAATATGGGGAACTGCCATAAGAAAAAATGGCATGGCCATGCGACTCGACAAAGAAAAAATTTTTCCCAACCCATAACCTGACTGTACTCGTCTTCCATAGAATATGGGGATTTCCCCTCGACCACCCTGTCCCTCGTAATGGTTAAAATATTTGCAACAATACTTCATGCTGAATCATTTATAGCTTAGAATAATCGTAGGCGCTATTTTTAGAAACCATGGTTCACATTATTTTTTTAATAATTACGTTTTAGACAAAAATGTAAGATAGTTACCATGCACAAGTATGAACCAAATGGTACGCGGCTTCCATCGTCAGTACGTATGTCGTCTATGTATTGAAAAGAATGACATAATAAAGATAGATAATGTATTCTAGAAAACTCTGCGTTCGTTTGATCACCAGCATCATTTATCACATCTACTATATGTAATAGATGTGATCTGATATCACCTACCAACTGTGGAGCTACAATGTCGCTGTACACGTACAACGTCTGATAATCTCTTTAACCGGCGTTGTAGTGATCACCGTTTGTTCGATAATATTGGCTTTCCACGGAAATTGTTCCTATTTGAATCCTAATCTCTGTGCTATCTCCAGTTTAAAACCAGTCGTATGTAATATTGACAAGTAATGTCGTTAGCGACTGTATATTTTTTGTACGTTTTATTGCATAGTATATCGGGCAAATCGCCGCTACCTCTGAAAGGATCATCCAATACCAATTCTGATTAAATTTTTTTTAGCTCCTTGTTAATTTATCTGTTAATTGTTTTAAACTATCCTACCTTTTTCCACTTTCCGTAGCCGACAATTCACGTTCGCTATTCTCTACTTTGGTAATAATTTTATTTGTGTTAATTTTATAAAATTTTAAAACAGTTGATCTCCTTCCCCTCTGGCGAAATAACTAACCCATCTTGACTAAAGTTGTTACAAAAGGTTATGTGGGCCAGGCCTACCTCATAATTATCATGTAAATTTGACGGTTCCGACAATTTTGTTATATCATTTTGTAAAGTATTATTTGGAAATACATCCATGTTACTATTCGAAGGCAACGTTAACCAGATTTTTTCTAATCTAATACGTTAGTGGTCGAACTGGAAAGACTCATCGGGTAACCTTCCCATTTAACTAGATATTCTATTTTTTCACATCGATTGAATTACTTCAAAATCTTTTCAAACTTATATAGCCTATCAGGCTTGCTGATCACTTTTTTTGCGATTCTTGTTTATGAAAACTACCTAAAATTTCTTTTTCTTCTAAATCAGCTATTAAATACATAGGTATTTTTTCCTCCACTAATTTTAAATTCCTCAGCCGTCCTGTTCTGACAATAAGCCTTTTCAAAAATCCCTTTAAGTTTAGATAATTTGACCAAATCAACTATTTTTAATCCTTTTCCACATAAATTGCGGTAACACAATGTTTCATTCTTTTGGTGACATCTATGGGTCAAATTTTGATAGAGCGATGATACGACGAATCGTATGCATAGATGATGTCTAGAAGTTCATGTATGTAACGATTAGTATTGCAGGAAAATAGGTACTTGTGTACTGTGTAATCTTTGTCTCAATGTTCGAAAAATCTTCCAGATATCGCTGCCTTTGTCTGAGTGTTTTATTTTTTGGTGGTAAAATGCTTTACGTTGTACTTTTAAAAAATGTTCTAGACGTGTTTAAAGGTGAATTTGAGTACCATATCCGAAAAAAATAATTCTGGTGGTTTTGTTGCCTAAAAAGTATATTCGAACGCTTTAACAATCTTAACAGCATTTTTTTTCTGCACTGGTTTAAAATGAACTGTCTTAGTAAAATTATCTATAGCTACTAACCAAAAAAATTAAATCTAGCTAAAGAATGGACATTCATCAAATTTACGCTCCATATCATGTTGATTCCTTTAACTATTATAGGATTCCATTTAAATAATCGAATAACAGGTTTAGACAAACTATAGGTTTCTTGAGATGATAAAAAATCATTAACTTGGTTTTAACGTTACTTTTAATTCCCCTTCTTTTAGCCTCTGTACAATCTGCGTACTCCACCTAACCCACACTGGAAATCTCAATCAAAATATAATTCTTGTAACTTTTTTCAATAAAAGTCGTCATTCCACAGTTTAGATATATCAGCGAGTGATACATCTTTATCTTCTTCTTTTTCTTTTTCAGTCTCTTTTTCTTTTACAGACTTTATTTCAGACAAGTTTTCAGCCATCAATGACGTAGTGGGGCTATCATCACCATTATTATCGTTTTAGTTTTTTTTACATTTTCTTGGCATTGTTGTAAGACCTCCTTACATTTTTAGACAGGGTGTCCAGGTTGTAAAGAACGACAACCATGTTGTAACTTACCTACATCACTACCTTCCGCGACGTTTTGCATATGTACCAAACGTCCTTCCGAATCTCACTGCACTCTACCGCTACGTAAACTTCTCCCAACACGTTTTTAACTGCTTATGCATGTAATGCATAAAGCAGTTATTGAAATACAGTCGGGGAGAAAAAGGGGCTTGTGTCGTGAGCTATTGTTAAATGGCGTCACGTCCCACTCCAGTCGTTTATTTGCACGGGTCATGCCTATCACCTTTAGCGTCTGGTTGGAAGTCACTGACATGTTAGTCGATTTATCATGATTTCGATTAGACGACGTGCCAGCAAATTGTAGGCGTTGTTATTAAACAGTTTGTGGTTAAATCGTTTACAAAGGGTTGTAGGTCCTTGATTAAAATTTTTTTTGCTAATTATGTTTCCGTATGAAAAAAGGTTGAACCGGAACTGACCCAGCTTATTTCAGGTTTTGACAAAATGCACGGAAAACGGAATTCTATCTTTTGTTGGGCTATTGGCGAACCAATGAAAAAAAATGGCGGCGACTTTACGGTTCGTCGGCAAGGCCTCCCAATTCTGTGGGTACTGGCAGCAGGGGAGGTATGTAGCTCCTGCTAATCAAGTAATTATTGTATAATCGATTATTTAGTGTTACCGTTTTTGTAGGCTGAATCTGACAAACGTGTGTGGCAACGGGATAATACTAGATAGATACTAGATACTAGGTGCGTATCTAACGGATTTAGAAGGCAAGGGCAGCGCTACTCAATAAAGGCAGAATTATAAATTCATTCCACGATCACTTTCGATAGTAAAATAAACAATAGAATAAGTTTACTTTACGCGGTTTATGGGAAGAATAAGGGCTCCTAACCGGAAAAAAAAAACAGGACAAACATCAATTATGCTCTAACAACCTCACAACACAAAGACAAAAGCTTTGGGGCAAAGGCTTCATTTGGCCGATCAGAAATTAATGAAAGCCTCAGTCTTTGTGCTGACAGACAAGAGGCCGTTTTCTTCCCATGTTCCCAGCTGATATTTTTTTCCCGTAAACAGTTCAGATAGGTGGGTTGTTATTGTCATTTTCGTGTGGTTTTGTTGTTATTGTCGGTTAGGTTAGGTTAGGAACCGGCTTTGGCATTTCACTTGAGGTATTGAACTGGTGGGGTTTGGTTTCACCCGGACTTTCACCCGGACTTTCACCCGGACTTTCACCCAGTTTCTTGCTTTCCAGCGCAGCGCGATACTAACTTTGGACCTTGTGACAGTGTGTTTGGATGGTGTGTTTGTCCCAAAAAATGGAACAGGAAAACATTACTCAGCAGGTAATTCTTAGTCCATTAATAAAAATCTGACGAGAGCCCGTTTTCTTTTCATGTTCCCTTTACGCACGTGGCCCAAAATTCGAGAAAAGAGAAAAAGCCTACCTTTAATTTTCATGGAAGGCACTACAAGTTGATCCCAAATTGCGAAAACTCGGTAAATCATCATCATAACCTAACCAATTAACTGCCCCAGTATGAAATGCCAAACCCCAACAAATTAACTACCTCTGCATGAAATGCCAAACCGCAAACTTACCTAACCTAACCTATCTGACAATAACAACAAAACCACGTAAAACTACACGAACTGGCAATAACAACCCACCTATCAGAACTGTTTACAACAAAAATTTAAGGTGTCATGGGGGTCTTGTGAGCGAATGCAAACACCGTATAGATGTACGGATTGTGGCGCTACAAATCTATTGTTTTCAGTCGTTTTTCCAACTGTCTCTGTATTTAGAAAGGTGCTGGAGCCATTTGGAATCAATATCGTAAGGATATCGAGTATGTGCCTAATGTAAACTTTAGCCCAATAGATTGCTTTGTGTTTCGTCTATGAAAATATTAATGTTGCAATTTTTTGCATAAGCAGTTTATGTATTTCTGTATGAAATTCCTGTTTATATTTGGGAATGACACCACTCACTATTTCTTCTATCGGTTTCGGTTGTTTATTGTGAGAAGGTGCTGCAGCAGCAGTGAGTTGTAAAGTTATTCTTGGTTCGGAGATTGGCGGGACAGATATCACTCCCCGTGTTCTTGGTAATAGGATGGGAGGGATAGGCATAGGGTGGGAGGGATAGAGAGGGATAGGGATAGGTATCCCCGGTGTTCTTGGTGTGGGAGTGGGAACCCTCGGTGCCCTTGGTGCTGGGGTGGGAGGGTTAGGCACTCCTGGCCCTCCCCCGGACCCCCTGGCCCCTGGGCTGGCGCGTGGCAGGTTGGAGCTTTAATTTCAACTTTCACTGGTACACCTACCCATTGTGCATCACAACGTAGATATCAATTTAGCAATTGGTTATACAATTTCAATTTGCTATCATCGTCTAATGCATCATTTTGCATTAATTCGGCCATTTCGTGTCCAGTAATGGGAACTAGAAATGGTGCAACGTTAGGTGATTTGTCGCACGTAGTTGGTGGTTGGGATGAAAGATACATTTTTTAAATTATTATTTTTTGGTTCCTTGGCTGCCCAGCAATCCTGTAATCTCACCTATAATGGGCAGAATGGGCACCTAAGAATGTAAGGTCGCGCTACTGTATAATTTTTTGCTTGGCCTTTCTGTTATGATTTCTAGTAGCTAAAACTTTCACCTCTAGTTTATAAAGATGCAGTTTAGCCTTCTGGCCAGGGCTTATTTTTACACGACCCTTTAAAGTATTAAGGGCTGCTAGGGATAATACGTCAACTAGCTCCGAACAGTTCAACGAAGCGTACCTGATGTCTTTTTTAACTCTTTTACTGGTTAGTAGGTCCAGGACTGGTAAAAAGTCCTTCACTCTATAATTTTTCATTCTCTACAAATAGTATGGATTGGTCTTGGAAAATGTTGGATCGAAATCTTAAGATACTAGGTGTTTCCGGTCTTAGGTCCAGAAATAAATAAGTATAGGGCTCGACCAACAGCAGACTTATAAACCTTCACTAATTTTTTTTACCACCAATTGATAATTGTTTGCTTAATAATTGTAATTGTTTATAATCTCGTACAGTTTTCATTAATATTAAATAATGTCCCTGGAGTCTGAGAGCTCCTAATTTTTATCATATAAATTATGCGCAACAAGTATCATGCTTATACCTGTATGATGTGAGCCTCTCTGTGCTATTTCCAATAGTAAATCTCTAGTAGTTTGTAGTAAATCATCTACCAATAATAAAATATTAGGTTGTATTGAATTGTACAAATCTTCGTTTAGACCATTATGGAAAGTAATGGAAACTGGGGAAGTTAGTTTTAACTTTCGTTTATTGGTTGTTCCTCACCGTGACAATAAACTATCCTTTCGGGTGGGCACTATAATATTCTGTGAATTTTCGATAAAATTTTTAATCCAGTGTGTTTTTTCTGAAGAAGTAAGACCTATTACCAAAAAGATGGAGGGATGTTTCAATCGCACATCCATTTTTATGAACACTGAAACTGATATTATCCTCCTATTTATGGTAGTAAGCTTCCCCCTCCCTTATCTCCCCCCCCCAAAAAAAAAAAAAAACAGAACATGTTTTGTCATTTCATAAAACTTCTTTAATACGTTTTTAGTTATACAAAATTAATCGTTTGGTTCTTTGTTAATTAACAATGACTATACAACAATAATTAATCATGCATCTCCTTGTTAGCTAACAATGCTTTAATGTACGGATAGTTTGCAGCAAATCGAAGGATAAACGAATCGCTGAAGTCATAATAGAGTTTTTCAACGTGACGTTGTTACCACACAGGTAACAAACTTTCGAAAGGCAAAATTGCTTTGTAAATGTCAATCAAATATTCCAGTACTTGAATGTCCATTTGTATGAGATGTTTCAGCCAGTTGCAACGTTTACATTTCGAATTCAGTGGTTTTATAACCAGGGACTTGTCATTGTGATTTGAAAGTGCAGTGATACACAGTCCACGTATGACATCAAGTGCTACCGGTATTTTAAAACGCACAAAAGCACACACCTCTTTTAAATTTTGTGCGACGCACGAAGAAACAATCTCTTATTCTCCACTGAATAACACTAAAGCATTGTAAAATCTTCCTTTTTCAAACTGCGAATGTTCGTATGGAAATTTGACAGCATACCACACACTATTGAATGGAACAATGACGCCTTTACGTTTCTTCATCTGCAATGCACGTCGAACGGTGTTCATGTCTTTACCTATCTTGTCTTGACGAAAACACATCACAATATGATCAATAATTTAACAACATCCAGTCAAAATATTGTCCAGCTTTGTGAAACTAACACTGTTCACGTTCATGGATGGTACAAAATGGATACACGTCACATTTTTGTCCTTTTTTTCAATGGCTTTTCGCATCCAAAATTGTTCAAAATAATCACTTCAGCGACGTTACATCGATTTAGTAATAATTCTTTTAACTTATGGCCGCCTTTGACCACAAAACTGGGTATACCCATTTGTAAATAAAGCTTTTTAACGCAATTTATTACTTCAGCAAAAGTAAAGTCACTTGTAGAATTTTCATACCGAATACCGTGTACGAATTCTGTACAATAATTAACATTGAATCTTTCCTTACTTGTTAGGTTAGGAAAATTAGACCAGTGAAACCGTATTGACTGGCATAATAAACTTATTTCTCTAAAATAATATTTATTGGCGTTAAGAGCATTTGAAGTGCAAATGATTAAATTTGTTACATCCATTTTTTTTTACAACAAAAGCATATTTGATTACACAGTGTCCAATATTGGGCCGCTTACAGTGTTTTGCAAGTCAATGTAATGGTTAATTTGGTCCACAGAATCGCACAATGTATAAAACTGATCGAGTGAGAGTGACATGCATGTTGTTTTCTCACCCTCTCGAATAAAAACGATGGGTTTGACGTAGTTTTCTACTGCAATTGTTACTGCAAAATTGCGGTCCAAATGCAGTGTTTTTGATCGGTTGCTGGTATTGACAATAGCTTGTAAGCCCTTACAATTCTGAAGAAAAAGTGAAAAATCGTATGCCTTTATTGCAACTCCTTTGCCAGTGGAAAAAAACCGGATTTTTCCTTTGGCATAAAGGCGAATAAGTGCATAGGAGGAATTTTTAAAGCGATTTATTACACAAAATAAATTCTCTCGTAAATTAACTGATATTTCTGGTTTCGGGTGGTAATTCCCTCAAAAAATAATCCATATTTTCTTACTGTTTTTGGTTCTGAGTTCATGTTTTGGCTAAAAAAAAGAAAAAACTATATTAAAAAACCTTTAATGTTATTTGTTAAAGTACAATTGTCGTTTTGTAGTGAAGCTTTTCTTCTAGGCTACCACTCCAAAGTTGTTTCACTCCAAAGCAAAATGTGCTTTTAAGAGAAATATGTTAACAATATCAGAACTTACAGTTGGTGTTGTTGGACTGCCTCCTGGAAGCGTCTAGTGGTCGACAGGGCGGCGTGTGTTTCACCAACAGCCAATCAGAGCCGTCTTATATACCCAGCCACATCCTGGTTGGCTGAGTGCCTGAATTACAAACATGTCTATCTGCATGATTTGTTTACTTGTTCAAGGAACAAATCGAGTCTTGTAGATTGGTGTACGAATGACGCTCAAACCAGCCATGAGGTTAGACAGCTGACAGGATCATGCATGCACGTAACCGATTTATTTTCTACTGTGTATCTCTCGACTGATTAGTCCTGGTTGGTCTGAAAGGTAACATGCATACTGAGGAATTTATTGCTCTAGGTACATGAGAAAAACGTGACTTGATTGGTCAGCACATCCACACGTACTAGTTCGGAGGATGGCTAAGAACAGTTTACAGAATAACCAAAAAAAAAGTCGTGACTGAAACTTGATTGGTTAGAAGAAAAAAGGAAATTTGTTAATCTAAAACCGACGGCTTTTGAATTAAAGATACACCAAGTTGGAAACAAATGGGAAAACAGTAAAGGTTGTCTGCACATGCACGTCTCGAGGTTAACTACTTTTGAGCAAGTTGGTTTTACACAAATAACCAGACTGTGTAAACAAGTCAACAAAAAGTGTGGCTGTCTGCATAACTGTCTTGGTTATGTAAGCCATACAAGGTTGCCTAGTGTTGTGGAAAGATGGTGTTACGAAATTAAACCAGTACTATTTTCGTTCCATATCATTTCGTTAAGTTAATTAAATTGTAGATAAGATGGTTTACCTTTAGTTGAGGAACTACAGGAACTACCTTCTTTCCACTGTCACTTACATAACAGGCACAATTCGAAAAAATCGTGGAGTGCCAGTGCATTTAGTGGAAGAAAAACTAGAGAAAGGCCAGTCTTGTTTCCTGCGTGATGAAGACAAACTATTGGTTAGATTTAAAGATAAAAGAGATGCTTATGTACTGGCATCATTTTATAATGCAGGTTTGTGTGAAAAGGTAAGGCATGTAGGTGGTGGTAATCGACAGTTTATTTTCAAGCCTTTACATATTGAAAACTATAACATGCTAATGGGATCTGTCGACGTTACTGACCAAGACCTTACACCTTACAATCCTGCACGCAAGTCTTATTCTTGGTTCAAAAAGTTTGGCATTCATCTTGCAAGTAGGATGATGCTAAATACAAAGGTGATGTACTCAAATGCTGTGAACAAGGAAGTGCGTATAAAACCATTCATTTTGAGTGTGGTGGAGGAGTTACTTGTAAAGTACAGTGCTGGGCATCGTGAACTGTCGGCTATCGTAAACGGTGCACCTTCACAACCAACAAATGAAATGCATCAGTTAGTGCAGATTCCCAGCACAGGTAGTAAGCGAAGGAAACAAAAGCCATGCCGGATCTGCACCGAATGGGTGTCAGAAAAGACACACGTTTCATGTGCTCTGGCTGCAAGGCTTTCCTGGACTTTGTGGACAACCTCACTTTGACGAGTTCCATCTCCAACCATGAAAAAAAGTGCAAGGGCTTCAGTAAATTGCAAAACTGTCTGCAATTTTGTGTTATCAGTGCTTCAGTTCTACAATTAGTGTTTCAGTGCTTCAATATTGCTTGCTGTGTTTATGTAATTCAGTGCTTCAATTATTTGGCCAGACATTTTCCCTGTGCTTCAGTTCTACAATTAGTGTTTCAGTGCTTCAATATTGCTTGCTGTGTTTGTGTAATTCAGTGCTTCAATTCTACAATGTTTCGATGTTTCTATATTGTTTGCTGTGTTTATGAAATTGCAACTGCAATTTGTGTTTTTTCTGTGCTTCAATTATGTGTGCATGGTGCTCCAGCAATAGTGCTGCAAGAATATGCATCACAGCTTCAGATCAGCATTCATTGCAGAATTGGCCTAAGTATACTGCTGGAAAGGTAAGTGAAATTTTCATTATTTTGAATAATTGGCTTAGTGTGTGCGAGCTTGCAACATGGTCATGAAAACATTTTGTTGGCCAAAATCTGTTACACAAACAATATGCTCAGCACACGCACAGTAGCCTACTGTATTTTTCCCGCTGTTGGTCGAGTGGTGGTGACATAATACCATTTATACCATTATATTGGATTTGCCAACTTGCTAGGCCAAAAAATTAAATAGGCCTATACTACTTATACTAAGGCTCGACATAATGTCAACGAAGTGCCAGATTAAAAAAAAAATTGTCCAACACTTCTGTGTTGTAGTAACGAGCATTTCTGTAATGCGTAGGCCTAGTTAGTTTTGTTTTGGCCTTTGCTACTGCATTGTATGATTGTAGGTCCCTAACAATAAAAACACACAAAAAATGACGTTGTATTTCAGCGGAGTAGCATATCTACTTTCACGTACCAAGTTGATTTTTTGGGGGGGGGGGGGGGGGGGAAGGAATGTTGACCACGTATTTTTTTTTTTTTATTTTAGGCCTAGATTTGGGACCTGCAGTGAACAGGAAATTTATAAATGCCATGACGTTACCACTGCTGTAATCCCCATAAATTGTTATGACAATGATAATTTGTTTAGTGATTCGTTTTGCAGTTACTATCTCAGGAGTCATCGTAGTGTCTGGCTTTAGCCTACTCACAATATTTCAATATCACCATGGTCAATATATCTATATCACCAAGTTGTATTTTACATATGTTAGTTTACCCAATTCCGTGCAATTTCATTTCGTCGAGGATTCTAACCTAAATAATTACAATCATACAAAAATCATGACATAGACCTAGGCCTAATTGTTTTTTTTTTAAATTCTTCCAGGCTGCAAATACATACAAGAAATCGAGTAGGCTTGTTATTATTTTTTTGGTGGCCAGAAGGCGGCCATAGTTTTTTTTCCCATTTGAATAAGTCTAGATGTTGTAATCTGAAGTGAACAAGAAATTTATGAATGCCATGGCATCAATACTGCTGCAATCCCATAAAATGATTTGTTTTCCAGATTGATTACTGATTGAAATCATGTCTAGATGCAGAAATTGTGAAAACAAACTAGGAAATCAAGGTGATTGGGTTAAATGTGGAAACTAATGCAAAATATCATTATAACTGTGCAGGTCTAACACAACGAACATGGAAGCTAAAAGTGAAGAAGAAAAAGAAAAATAGAAAAACAAAAGGTGTAGAAAATCAAGAACTTTATCAGAGAAATCAGAAAAACAACAGAAACAAACAAATGATGAGGAAGACGATGAGAATAATTTAAGTGACGAAGAAGACGAAGAGTCGGCACAAGGCAAACAAATACCAGAAGGAAAAAATGCGTCAGAAGGAAAAAAATGTATTAGAAGAGAATCAAGAAAGTACAAGATAGAAGTTACACTGATACGTATGGAAACAAAAATTGACAAGATGATACACGCATATGACACACTACAAGACCTAATTAAGACTATGGATTTCATAAGTTAAGAGCAACAAGAATTGAAAAAGGAAAACGAAACAATAAAAAATAAATGAAGACCATGGAAGACAGAATACCAGAATTAGAAAACTGTGCAGTACGAAACAAAACTGTTGAACAAACATTAGGAGTACTGAAGAGAGAGTCAGAAGCAAAGTAACAATACGACTGAAATATAAACCGTGAAATAAACCAGTTAGACTGGTTGCTGAATGAAGATATAAAAAAGTAGTGCATGAACGTGCAAGAAAGAATTTTAACATTGAAAGAATTTCAACGTGCAAGAATTTAGAGACGATCACATTGATGCAGTTCACAGGATTTCGAACTGAGATAGAAGTAAACCTAGTGTGTTAATTATACAATTTAAACATACAGATTGTAGAAATATGTGGTTAGAACAAAAGAAAACAATTGTGACAAATGACAATATGTACAGAAATGGAAATGGGAAACAAATTTACTCGAATGAAAACATGACCCCCAACACAAAGATCCTTTTTGGAAGACAGGGAATTTTGTAAAAGCTAACAACTATAAATATGTGTGGTTCCAGAATGGAAATATCATGATGAGGAAAGACGAACATGAAAAAAAAGTACAAATTATTCGTGGAAGAAGAAGATTTACAGAATTTACAAACAAACACATAATTGATAAATCATGTTATTCAGAGCCGTAATGAAATTGTGGGAAGAATCTATGAAGAGATGGGTAATTTAGTGAAAATGTGAAAATATTACATGCAAATATAAGAAGTCTAAGGAAAAATAGGGATTTGATGAAACAAAAAATAATCCTACGGTAAACTGGGAAATAATATTGTTAACAGAAACAAATATCAAAAAGGAAGAAACTGAATTGTATGACCTTAATGGTTACACTAGGAAAACAATAACAAGAGAAACAACAAAAAGAGGAGAAGGAATCAAAATATTTGTGAAAGAGGTTTTTGAAGTAAGTTTTAACGAAATAGATTTTGAAGAAAATAACATACTAGAAATTGAAATAAATACAAATAATAAAGAACATACTAGAAATTGAAATAAATACAAATAATAAAGAACGTACTAGAAATTGAAATAAATACAAATAATAAAGAGTGCAGTATACGGCTAATTGCAATATACAAAAAGCCAAAATCTAGTAAAAAAGAATTTATTAGGAAATTGAAAACTCTGGTAAAAATAATACAAAAAATTGAACATTTCAAATAATAATGGGTGATATAAATATCGATATTCGAAAAATTCCTGATAATGTGGAAGATAAATATGAACAAATACTAATTGGTAAGTATGAAAATATATTATCAGAACTTGGTTACGAAAAAATAGATTCACCAACAAGAGAAGAAATTGTACTTAAAAATGGAAATAATTATTTACAGAAATCGTGTATTGATCATATTTACGTAAAGAAGAAAAAAGGAGAAACAAGAGGAGGAAAGTAGTATGATAGTGTGGGATTCGCCCAGAGAGGACAGACAGACAAACCCAGACTGTCATATCCACGTCAACCAAACACACACGTTCTCTTCAACCCAAACACACGTTCTCTTCAACCCAAACACACGTTCTCGTCATCGTCAAAGTCCAAATCAGGTCAAACTAACGTTTTTTAACTCGGTAACAGACGCAATTCAACATGCGTCTGTACCTTGCTTCTCTCAAGGGTTTGGTCTTGTCGATCATTAGAAATCCGTGCGGGTCAGAATTCCAACACTCCCCGCAGGTTTGGTTGAACTCCTCGAAGCTCATGTCACACCCGACGTGGTTGTTGTAGACGTGCTTGAGATTGGCAAGTCTTGCCTGAAGAGAATCAGGAAGTTCGCGTTGTCTCGGACCACCCACTTCGGGATCCTGCTGTATGTCTGGCACAGGTAAAAGTCGTCCATGTTGGCATGGCAACCGTAGGCGAAGTACCTCTCGATCCTGTCCTGTTTCTCGATCATGCAGTCATCAAAGAGGATTACGGTCTTCTTACCAGGGTTTAGAAGCTCCTTGGGTAGCGGTACCTCCTCATTGTTCGAGCAGAACACCACAACTTCCGGGCAGGCTTCGTCAAAGGCCCGGCTCAACCTATCGTACTTAGTGTGAAACAGGGTCTTGGAGCACACGTAGAGTCTGTTGTACGTTAACCAGCCCTCATTGCAGAGGAGGTTGAGGACAAGATTCGTCTTCCCACACCCGTCTGGACCACAGACAGATACACCGCAACGAATCGGGAATCTAAGCTTACTCCGAGGTGTCTTGAGCTTTCCGACAGTTTCACCAAGGTTGTTGTAATTGATGAGTTTCATTATTTAAGTCTTTATTCAGTTTAATAAATGCCTGAAACACATTTTAAATATGTACTGCTTGAAGTGCAAACGGGACACTGACACCCTCGACTCCAACTTTGTTACGACTTCGAATAACCGCCTGTTGTTGAAAGGCAAATGTGTGGACTGCGGGACGATGAAAGCCTAGTTATAGAAGGGTTGGAAGCGAGGCTAGAAAGGTTCGGGTTTGTTTATTAAGATCATGGATAAGCTACAGGTAGAACTCCACGTCCCAGGGTACAGGTACTGCGGGCCGATACGAAAATCGATGAGAGACTGGCTAGGGGAGACGTCGGCATAAACGCTTTAGATAAGCTTGTAACTGATACGACCTAGCCTACGCTTCGATCTGTAAGACCAACACCAAGCCAACGAAGAGCTGGCTTCAACAGTCCGGAGTATACTGCTGTCGAACACCGGGGGGGGGGGGGGTGAGAAGGTGGCCATTGCGGAAAGTTAAGGTCAAGTTGGGGATGGGGCAACGATAAAAAAATAAATGAATAAAGGAGCAGAATGGATACGTTAGTCAAAGAGCTGCACAAACCGGCTAGGTGTCGATACCCGAGGTGTAGAACGATGGCCTTCGGCACAGATGACTTGTGCCAAATCAATCTCGTGGAAATGATCCCGTACTCTGACATTATCGAGGGATACAAGTACCTGCTCATGCAGATAGACGCGTAATATAAGTTTGCCCGGGCAGAACCCGTCAAATCTAATACTATGGGAGACGTTGCGACTGCCTTTGAGAGATGCTGGTGTCGTCCAGGCCCAGACACTTGCAATCGGATGAGGGAAAGTAATTCTTCAACTCCAGGTTTGCAGCCCTGGTGAAACGATACGGTATCAACCACTACCGCTCCTTTTCCGAGACCAAGGCCAGAGGGGGCGAATGCTTCAACCAGACCCTGAAGACGGGTATGTGGCGCGAGTTCACGCGCAGGGGCAGCTACCAGTAGCTCGAACTGATTGCGCCTTTTCTACGCAGTACAATGGATCCGTGCACAGGACGATGGGGGCTAGACCAAAAGATGCAGTTGCGGGTACTACCGTTCCACCAGCCGTTCGAGTGTCGAATCACGACTGGTAAACCCAAGTTAAAAGTCAGGGATGAGGTTAGAATATCCCACGGCAAAGGCACATTCGAATTGGATGAACGTGGTATACACGGTGGACAAGGTGCGGAACACAAGTCCCATCACGTACACCTTAAGGGATTATGGTGGGGAGGGTATCGAAGGCGGGTTCTACGAGCAGGAGTTGCAAAAGACGCGGGTGCCATACCTGTTTCTGGTGGAGAAAGTGTTAAAGACGCGGAAGGCGGGGGGAAAGACCAGTTACGTGGTTAAGTGGCAGGGGTACAACGAAAAGTTCAACATTTGGGTCAATAACCTGAACTTGCTGGGGATTTTATATAAAAATAAAAACATCGACTGATTCTGCATTATCTTTTTTTCTAGTCATTCCGCGCACCATGGCCGAAAAATCAACGTTTACTTGCATCAACTGTACCGAGGTATTTCCCTCGCAACACCACCTCTGCAACCATCTTTGCTCCCGTCACCTGTCCGAGCAAGAAGAATGCGCTTGCTTCACGAAACATCTGCGGTGTTGCATCAGAGACCACATTCCCGCCCTTTCCAGCCAGGAAGCGCTCCATCATCGACAATATGAGCAGAACGTATCTGCTGAAGATGGATTTCCTGCTTCTGACCAACTTCCCCACATGCTGTCAGTGCGTCTGGCCATCAAGAGCCTGTTAATCGCCTGCGTGGACTAGATGGTTAACTGTAAAGCGCAGATCTGCCTGGGAAAAAGAGTTCATCCGAGAGACGACTGTCACCGAGTACAGATTCTGGTCCAGATACTCGGAGCTATACAACCTGAACGACGTCTCTGCTCTGGTAGACGATGCATTCGACAAGATCCAAAGTTCCATTGATGCGTTTGCGGAACGGAGAAGTGGATGGGTTTTATCCTGCGTAAAGCAGCTAACCGTCAGAGTACCACAACACCAACCGCTGCGTGCCTCCTCTACATTCCTCTGCCTAAGAGGATGACTGGTAAGAAAGTGGCAGTGGTCAACGTACAAAACCTAGATGACCAGAAATGCTTCCTCTACTCGGTTCTTGCTGCGGGTCTAGAATTAAATGCTCTCGTTCCCGGTGAAGTTGAACCAAATCGTTGCTTTCGAGAGGGCAAACAACCTTTCGATAAGCATCATAGGCTACACTGACGAAGTCAAACTCCACCCTCTTCGCGTCTCTAAACACTTTTCCGGCCAGCCCATCAATCTTCACTTGTTGACGGTGAATGACGATGCCGGTGAGGAGGGGATAGGCTAAGATATCGGTGATGCCCCACTTAACACCCACCACTGCGCCATCGTTGACATCATCAAGGTCTTGCGATACTGCGGAAAAGACTAGAACGCTAAACGCTACTGTCGTACCTGCTTCACCAGGTACGGGAAGGAGTGGATGTTGCTGACCCACCGAGAAGAAAGTCTACGCAGACTTCGAATGCCTTAACCGCCCCGTCCAGACCGTTCAACCTGTTCATTCCACGAGCTCCATGACCAAGCTCACCCGACACGTTCCCTGCAGCTTCAGCTATTTCGTGGAGGGGCTCGAGGGGGAGATCGTGAATCAAGGTTATTACCTGGGAGATGACGCGGTGGAGGTGTTCTATGATCGCATGGTGGAGGAGGCAAACCGGTACGAGGCTCTGCTTGACGAAGTACAACCGCTCTACCTAGCACCCAGTGAACAGCGGGCTTTCGACACGGCTCAGCGATACCACTATTGCAATTTTAGCTTCAACCCCGCTTCGCAGAAGATTGGAGATCGGAAAATTCGAGACCACTGCCACATCAGCGGGAAGTATCACGGCCCGGCACTCTCGAGATGCAACTTAAGCGCCCGTCAACAAAGGACCATCCCTGTTGTGTTCCATAGCCTGGAGGAGTATGACATGCACCTCTTGGTGTGTGCTGTGCACAAGTTTCCCCGGAAAGTTGACGTCATCGGGTGGAACGCCGAGAGGTTCCAGAGCATGACCGTGATGTTAGCCGCCAATAATGTCAACCGCCGCTTCTTAAACAGTAACGGTTTCATGAAGGCCTCGCTGTCCACTCTGGTCAATAACTGCAGGAGCGGTGGTGGTAGCTTCCCAATTCTAGAAGACAGCATGGGCACAAATTGGTTTTACGGTGGTGTGGCTCGGGAGGACGCCGTAGAACTTCTGACTCGCAAAGGTGTCTACCCGTACGGGTATGTCAGTGACATGTCCGTTTTCGACGAAGAAGTTCTTCCATCGAAAGACACATTCTACTCGGAACTGAGTGAAGAGGGAATCTCAGATGAAGACTATGCTCATGCGAGGAATGTCTGGGACCGGATGTCGATGTGCAGGTTCGGATTATACCACGAAATCTATCAGTTGACCGACGTCTTCCTGCTAGCGGACATTTTCGAAGAGTTTCGCTGGGTATCTCTCGCTTCCTACCGGATGGACCAATGCTACTACGTGTCCATTCCAGGGTTTAGCTGGGCAGCCGCCCTCAGTATGACCGGGATGAAATTGGAGATTTTCATCCACACGGGAAACACAACTTGATTACGTCCGGCATCCGCGGTGGAATCTTTCATCAGCAAACGGCACGCAAAAGCCAACAACAAATACCTGCTGGAGCACAATCCCGATCAAGCTTCCTTCTGCCTTGTCGACTTAGACATGAACAACCTATATGGTCTTGCGATGTGCAATTTCCTTCCGTACGGTGGGTTCCATTATCTGACGAGGTCGGAAATCCGAAAGTTAGATGTGAGCACCGTTTCAGATCAGGAAGACATCGGTTACATCCTTGAAGTCAACCTGGAGTACCCCAGCAAACTGGATGATATGCACAGCGACTACTCACTGGCACCGGAGAAGTTTGAGATCCGGGAGGAACACGTTTCGCCCTGGGCAATGGTGACGGCGGAAGCTCTGGGCCACGACATCCAGCCCACCGTAAAGCTCGTCCATGCCTCCTTCACAAACTCCAGTATGTTGTACACTACCGTATCCTGAAGTTTTATCTCTGCCACGGTTTGGTTCTACGACACATCTGTAGGATAAGGATAAGGATATTAAGGATAATAAATAAAATTAAGACACATACTACCAACAATTTACTAAAAATATGGAATCCTAAATAAAAGAATACTGCATGATGCTTGGATAGAGATTATATTACGATACGGAATCGAATTATATGGATTTACAGCAGATTACCTAACAAAAAGACTACAAAGACTGCAGAATAAAATAATTAAGGTGTTATTTGCAGATAATTCAAAAACAAAATCCCCAACCGAACTATATACGGAAAATAAAATATTGAAACTAATTGAATTAAGGGACTATATAACTATAATGAAGAATTATTACTCAAATGCATATACAAATCGTAATGCAAACATGAAAGAAAACTTAAGGAAGAACAAACCAATGTTCACTGTCAAGCTTAAGCAATTAATATGGAAAAAGAGACAAAAATTGGTATACCAAACATTTTTAATAAATTGCCTAGAAAAATGCATGAATGCATGAATGCATGAACTAAAGAAAGAATTGAAAGAGAAATTAATACAGGAACAAAGATAATTAGAACCTCTAAAATTAATACCGGTATTGTTAGGGAATATGACTTAATTATACATTTAGATGACATTTTGATGACATTTTTAATACTTAAGTTTAAAAAGTAGCTGTAATTAACATCCTTGCAACTATGGTATCATTATGATGTGTCAAAATTTATAATTTGTCTAATTACTTGATTATGAAACTAATAATCACTATAATGATACTATGTATTCACTAAGTAATTAGTAATATTTGTATTATTTATATTATTTATTTATGACTACGTTATTTGCATCCAATCCACTCACTTCACGAGCTATGCATTGGAGCCGAAAAATCAAACAATTACCGCTTAAAACGGCAGAAATTTGTAACATGGACACGACAGAAAGAAACATGAATAACTGGAAAAATAAAAATGGATGTGTTGTTAGTGAAGATTGCTTATCTGATACACGAATCGGTTCAAAAATTGGGGGTGGAGAAGCAGCTAAAACACAAATGACATCACGAAGCATTAAAGAAGATCGCAAATAACAAAGCACATGATGAGAACAAACAAAATCGCAAGTAACAAAAGATTCGTAAATGACGCCGACAGTTGTGACCGAGTGATTGTGTAGATTGTGTATATAAGTAAATTGGCCTGGTAAAAATGTCAGTTAGGATGAATTTGAGATGTCAGGAATGTGGAAATATGATAAAGGGGAACGAAGGAGACTTCATTAACTGCTCAAACTGCAAAGGAAGATGCCACTATGCATGCGCAGGACTGGCAAGAACAAAAGTAAAGGCAATGAGAGAAAAGAAAAAAGATTGGGAATGCAAAAGGTGCAGAAAAGGGGAGAACAAACTCGAACACAAATGATGACGATGCTGAGGATACAGAAAATGAGGGTGAAAGCGAAGATAAGGCTGAGGATGAATCCAAAACGAAAAAAAAAGGGAAAGAAAGACTAAAATGACAAAATTCTAGAACAACGAAAAGAAGAAGACTTAGCATTAGCAAGAATACAATCTACACTGTTGGGTCTGAAAAAATATAATGGAAAAACTCTGGAAGGAATACAATTCATGGAAGAGAAGTATGAAGAAATAAGAAAAGAAAAGAAAGAAATAAAGAAGGTGAACAGCAATCTCTCAAAAAGAATTGAAAATTTGGAAGAAATAATGGGAAGAAACAGAAAAAAACAAAAGAAATTAATACAATGCTAAAAGAATTACAAAATGAAACCAGACAATACTCAAGAAACAAAAACAAAGAAATATTTGGAGTTGATGACTACAAAAAAGAGCAAATAAAAGATACCATCCTTAGCCTAGATGCACTAGAGATTCAGAATTTTGAAGAATGGAAATTTGATAAAGCGCATAGATTGTCGACCAAGAAAAAAGACAAACGAGAGACCATTCTAATACAATTTAAGTGCCAAGAATACCGAGATGATTGGCTAAGAAGCAGAAATAGAAATCTAACAAATAAAAATATTTACGAAGATGGAAGTGACAACAAAATATATGCCTACTACAAATCACTAACGTGGAAAACAAAACAAGAAGTGAAAGATAAATTTAAATTCATTTGGTTTAAGGATGGAAGAATAAACCTAAGGAAAAATAAAAGAGAAGTGCATGTACACAAAATAAAGAGTGATGAAGATTTAGAAGAACTGAAAAAAAAGGTAATGACAAAAGAAAAAATCAAGGAACAATGGCGTTTGAAAATAAAACCCTAAATGACGTATATGAAGATTTCAAAAAATACAATGAAGTCCTAAACAATGATGGAAAAAAGAAGTTGCAAGAATAATACATTTAAATTTGAGAAGTTGTAAAAAAACTGGGATAATTTATTAATATACTTAGAGACATGCTCAATTGAATGGGATGTAATTGCCATTACGGAAACCAACCTAAAAGAATATGAGGTGGAAAACTACAACCTAAACGGTTATACATAGTGCGTGCAGAAAAGAGCAAAATGGAGGAGGAATTTTGGTGTTTGTTAAATTGGGTAAGATTGGTATTATATCTTGTAAAAATATTTTAATTGATGGAAAAAATGCAATTAATATTTTAATTTGTAAAAAAGATGAATTATTTAACATAATAGTTTGTTAGAGAAAACCATCATCTAACCATAAGAAATACATAATTGAGCTTCAACAACTACTTAAAGAAAAGAATAAAAATACCGAGACAAGCAACATTTTCTTGGGTGACAAACATTAATACATTAATTGAAACCCAAATGATTGCAAAAATAAAGATATAACTAAATTTGAATACCTAATTGCGTATTTGGGCTATCATCATCAAATAATTACAGCTACCAGAGAAGTAAAAAATAACAGAATTACAAATTCATGTTTAGACCTGATATTCATAAAATTTAAAAATGTATAATGCAAAAGTGCAGTTATTACTTTAAAACCAGCAGACCATTACTTCACAATAATTGATTTTTTGAATAAAAAATATAATACTGATGACGAAACAACACAACAGCAAAAACTGGAATATAGATACTCAAATAAAAAATTGTGGAGCAACTAGAAAAAGTCAATTGGAAACAACTTTAGTTGAATGATCCAAATGAAATTTATACAGTGATTGAGAATGTAATTTCAAAAATATCTCGAAATAATGGATACACTGAAAGAAACAACAAAAAACAAAAACACATCTTTCTGAAATGAATGGATGAATACTGAACTTCTTACAATAAATGAAAAAATGTTTGTGGAACCAAATTAAAAATGAAAAAAATAAAAACAATCAAGATCTTCTGAAAAGCTTTGAAAAGTACAAGTAACTTAAAAAGGATGTTCAGAACAAAAAAAAAGAGCAAAAGAAACTCATGGAACTTATTTTGAGAAGAATAAAAATGATGGAAATATGGTTTGGAGCAAAATATATCAGTTAATTGGAAAAAATCCTAAAGTTATAAACATTGAAAATCATTTTGGAACACAATTTAAGGAAAAAACCAACATCATTTGTGAAATTTTTTAGAACATTTTGAAAAACAAGTACCCCAAATAAAACAAAATTAAAAATAAAAAGGCGCAAGCATGAATATAAACTGAAAACTGTCAGAAATAATTTAAAGAATGGAAGAAAAATTAAACATACAATGGGGGGTCATGGAAGCAAACAAAAATGACATACTCAAAAATGATAAATCAGATTAAAGTAAAAAAAATCATGTGGCTATGATGGATTCATGATAGAACGCTTTGCAGAAACAAAAGATAAAACAAGGGAATTCATGACAACTGTAATAAATAGTGTAATTATTAAAACTGAAATTTGTCCAAATAATCGAAAAAAAAACAAATTATTCGACCAATATAAGTAGAGAAATGTACAACATCTTAAAAATTACGGACGAATATCATTACTACCTCTGTTAAATAAAATAATAGAAAAATTCTTTGCAACAGAAATTGAAGAAATTTTGGAAAAGTACAGGGTGTCAAACGAAAATCAGTTTAGATATCTAAAAGGAATTGGTACTAATGACGCATTCAAAAATATAAACAATAACGTCTGCAGAGCATTAAATGAAGGAAAATCAGTTGGTAAGATTTTAATAGATTTAAATTTAACTAAACCCTTTGATACTCTTACAAAAGATATATTACGAGAAAATATTTGTAAGAATGGACTTAGAGGAAAAATGTATAACATTATGAACAGTTATTTAACAGAAGGATACTCACGTGTCAGAATTGGTAATAACCTAAGTCAATGGACAAAAATTGAATACGGTGTACCACAAGGTTTTGTATTGGGGCCCCTACTATTTTTAATTTATATTAATGATATTACTGATTTAAAATGGACAACATATATGACCCTATTTTCTGATGACATTTATGTTGTCTATAAACAACAATAACAGAAAAATGATGGAAAATTTGCAGGATGATTTTGACAATCTACAAAACGATTTAATCCTAAATGATGAAAAAACATGCTTTCTACTGATAGTAACATCACACATGTAAGAAGTCATACGAACAATAACAACATATGATAGAAAATGTAACTGAACTGTGATTGTGTTAAAATAAAAAGAAATAATACAATATATTTCGGAATTGAGCTTCATAAAAACTGGAAATTTTACAAACATACTGATATACTTACACAAAAACTAATGAGAATTATCCCAGCACTATATAATTTAAAGAATATACTGAGTACAAAAAATAAGAAGATTAAGAAGTTTTCATGCATTGATAATGTCAAACATAAATTATTGGCTCAGTGTGTATGGATCCACATCAAAAAGCAACATGGCACAAGTACAAAAATTAACTAACAAAGCAATGAAAATACTTTTCAGAAACAATGAAATAAAACAGACTGATGAGTTATTTAAATGATGAAAATAGGCACATCATTAATATGTACCATTATAAAAAAGAACTATTACAAGGATGAACATAAAATTATGGTGAATAGAAATATAAGAAATAATAATACCTAGCTACAAAAAACAAAATGGAGAAACTCATACGGAAAAAAGGAAAATGAAATATCTGGTACCCTTATACTTCAATTTGATTCCACAAGAACTGCGACAAATACAAAACAACAGTGAAATGCAGCATTAAATCAAAAATTGGTAATAAATTCACAATAAGCAGCATTTACGTAACATATGATACATGAATAGAAATAATATAAGATATTAAATGGATTAAATTAAATTAAATAAACTGTAAATGAAAATTTTAAATTGTTAAAATAGTGTATATGAAATGTATTTTTTTGTAAATAAGTTATGAAATGTAAAAAGTTTTCCGTAAATATCCGTGCAATAATAACACCTTAGGAATAATCTATAACAATACCAAAAATATAACATGTAAATAGCTTGCACATACAAGTCTGGAATGGACTTCGTGCCAGTGCTTGTATATATTTATGTACTTGTACTTGATTAAAGCCATTATTATTATTATTATTATTAATAAAAAAGCCTTTGATACTTTCGACAATGAAGTACTTCTAAAAAAATTAAGCAATGTTAGGTTTTGTGGGAAATTTTGGGGTATACTACAAAGCTATTTAACGGGTAGGAAGAGCCGTGTAAAAATAGATGAAAATCAAAGTGAATGCCAACCTATCACGTATGGTGTGCCACGGGGTTCAATTTTAGGACCAATTCTCTTCCTTATCTATATCAATGATGGCACCCTATCTTGTAGAAATACTTTTATGACGTTGTATGCAGATGACATTTTCTTAATTGCTATAAATACTATTCAAGACACTATGAAAATAAAATTACAGCAGGACTTAGATAATATAAATAAGTACTTTGTAGAAAACGAACTTTTTATTAGTAAAGAAAAAAGTTTTTTGATGCATATCACAACTTGACATACACCAAAAAGCAATGGATTTAACATACAACTACACAAAGATGACTGTGATACTAGGCTCAGCTCCAACTGTTCAAAACTCACACAGGTTGACAGCTTAAGATACCTGAGAATTACTATAAATGAAGACTGGAAGTTCACTAAACATTTAGATACAGTCATTAAAAAAATTAGAAGTATGTACCACCACTGTACACCCTAAGAGAGTCCCTTGAACCAAAAGCTAAATGTGTGCGGTTTGAAGCATGGATACTTTCAGTTATACGATACGCTTGCACAATCTTTGGCTCTACCTTGAACTGGTATATTGAACGCTTACAAAAAATTTTGAATAGAGCAATAAAAACATTTTTTGGTGGCAATAGCAACAAGACAACTAAAGAGCTTATACTGGAACACAAAATTGTAACTTTCCAAAATTTATATAAATTAACTTATTAATTTAAAAAAAACTTTGACCAAATGTTACAAAATAAAATTGTGAGACCATCACGTAATATAACGGCTTGGCTTAAAATCCCACCCTGGAGAAATTCATATAGGAAAAGAAATATCGCTTTTGTCCTTCCTACAATTTTAAATGAATTACCATTGAATTTAAGAACAAACCTAAGACCACATACTATTAATAAAACAGTAAAGAACTGGTTAATAAACAACTAAAAATTATCCCTTAACTAGTGTGTGACATAATTTACTGAATTTGTAATAAATATAAAATTTATATGCAAGTCTTTTCAAGCAACTTATTGAATGCTGTTAATATTGTATGAATTAATATTGAATGTTAATATTGTATTTTTTTGATTCTGTTTTCTCTTCAGTGCACATACAAGCATTGTTTTGCTTCGTGCCTTGGATGTTTACAATTTTGTATACATACTCTGAATAAATTATTATTATTATTATTATTATTATTATTATTATCATAATGGTCGCGCCCATGGCTGACAGTTTAGGCCGAAACGCTCCAGAAATTATAAGTTTTTGAAGGTAAAACAGTGCTCTGAAATGGTTTGCAGAAGATAGAAAGAAGTATGAACATTCAGTGCATCTATAGACGGAAAAAAACGAAACTGTAAGTGTCTTTTTTACTGAAATTGAGGCAAAACGTATTTGAATGAAGAGCACAATCCACACATACGAAAATCAAAGTGTGTTCGAAAATCTAAACTTTTTGTGCATTCGAAAATACCAAACAGAAAAGGTTCAATCCGGGTTAAAACTGAAAAAAATGAAACTGAAACTGAAAGATGTGCTTTGAAATCGAAACCAAGATAAGAAAATAAAATGCGTTGTAGAGACTGTGAAGAAAAGTTAGGTAGTCAAAATGACTATGTAGCCTGCAGTAAATGTACAGGAAATTTTCATTACAAGTGTGCAGGAGTAGCAGCAAAAACCTGGAACGCAAAAAGTGAAAAAAAGAAAGAAGAATGGAAATGTGCACAGTGCAGAAAACAAAGAACACAGTCGGAAAAAGAAAATATAGAAAGTGATGAAGAAAACGAAAAATCAGAAAATGTAGAGAAAAACTCGACGAGGCAAGAGGAAGAAGAAAAAAAGGAAAAAGGAAGAAGCAGAAACCAGCTTACAACAAAACATGCAACAGGCAATAATTAGAATAGAGCAAAAGATGGACAAATTGATGGACATCAGTACTAAAGTACAGAAATTACAAGAAGAATATAATGAAATTGTAAAAACAATAGACTTTATTGGTCAAGAACAAATCGATATGAAAAAACAAAACCATGAACTGATACAGAAAACTAAAGAAATGGAAGCTAGAATAGAACAACTTGAAAACAAAATGGAGAATCACACTGTAAAACAAGCAAAAGAGCTAAATGACAGAATAACACAAATAGAAGTGACAAATAACAAGGATACCCAAATAGAAAAAAAAGTGCAAGAGCTGACATTGACATCACATGATAAGGAACAATATGATCGAAATCTTAATTTAGAAATAGGACAACTTGATTGGCTACCAGATGAAAACATGAAAGAAGTTGTACAAAAAGTGGCTCAGAACTTTAATATCCTAAATTACAATCCACAACAAATTGAAACAGCCCATAGGATTCCGAACAAAAATAGAAACAAGAAGAGTGTGATTATCATTCAGCTCATAAGTAGGGAATACAGAGATTGTTGGTTAGAAAATAAAAAAAGAATAGTGACAAATGACAATATATTTAGAAATGGAGACAAAGGACGTGAATGAAGGAAATTGTGAAGAGGAAATAAAAATTAAATACAACCAAAATAAAATAATCAAGAACCTTCAACAGAAAAATTGGGAAGAATTAAAAGAAAGAAATTGTCCAAATGAAATGTATAATAAAATCTATAGAGAAATAAAAACTATATATGAAAATAATTTAAAAAAAAGGGAATACCCAAATAGGATACAAATCAAAAATGAAGAATAAAAACATAGGAAGAAAAGATTGGATTACACAAGAATTAGTGGAATTGATAGATAAGAAAAATAAGATGTGGAAAGTTCTAACAAGTAACAAAGAGAATAGTAATAATAGTAAAGGAAATGGAGACAAAGGACGTTACTTAAACGAAAATATGACGCCATATATTAAGGACTTATTCTGGAAAACAAAAGATTTCGCAAAAAACAATGGACACAAATACGTTTGGTTTTCCAGAGGAAAAATATTGATGCGAAAGGATGAAAATACAACAGAAGTAAAGAAGATAAAACAAGAAGAGGATCTACAAAACATAAAAAATGGAGAATAAGTACAAAAATGAAATCTTTTCAACTCATGAAGAAACTACAAGAAAAGTATTAAGTGATGTAAAAAACATCAATAATTTGAAAATTATTAGTGTAAATATTAGAAGTATTAGGAAGTATTGGAATTTACTGCAACTGAACTTGAGAGAAACAAGAATAACATGGGATGTCATTGCACTGACAGAGATAAATATTAAGAAAAATGAAATTGAAAATTATGAATTAGATGGTTATAAAAATTATAGTATAACCAGGGAAGAAACAAAAAGAGGTGGTGGACTAATAGTGTATGGTAAAAATAATCTAATGATTGATGAAAAAAATATAAATTATCTTAAAATAGAAAACAATGACGGACTTGAATTACCAGTAATAAAGGATATGCACAGGTATAAAATAATTGCTGTGTACAGGAGACCAGAAACAAATAAAACAAAATTTATTAAAGAATTAAAAAAGGTTATAAAAACTAAAAGTAAGGATAAAGATAAAGAAAATATTGTATTAGTAGGAGATTTAAATATTGATATTTTAAAATATGAGGAATGTACAGGAGACAAATATGACCAAACAAGTATCGATAAATACGAAAATATGATGGCATGTCAAGGTTTTGAAAAAATGATAGAATCACCAACAAGAGAAGAATTTGTAACAAAAGGTAATCATATAATACTACAGAAATCATGCATTGATCACATTTTCGTAAAATTAAACAAAAGAAACTATGAAGCACAGGGTGGTATAATACAAATTAAAATTGCAGATCACTATTTTACTACATGTTGGATATGGAAAAGAGAAGGGATTCATAATATAAATGAAAATAAAGGAAATTGTGAAGAGGAAATAAAAATTAAATACAACCAAAATAAAATAATCAAGAACCTTCAACAGAAAAATTGGGAAGAATTAAAAGAAATAAATTGTCCAAATGAAATGTATAATAAAATCTATAGAGAAATAAAAACTATATATGAAAATAATTTAAATAAAAGGGAATACCCAAATAGGATACAAATCAAAAATGAAGAATAAAAACATAGGAAGAAAAGATTGGATTACACAAGAATTAGTGGAATTGATAGATAAGAAAAATAAGATGTGGAAAGTTCTAACAAGTAACAAAGAGAATAGTAATTCCGAAAAATTAAAACAATACAATGAATTGAAATCAGTAATAAACTTGGAAATAAAAAAATGTAAACAAAATTACTATAAAACAAAAATAGAAAGAGCTGGAAAAGATAACAAAAATTATGGGAAATAATTAAAGAGATTGGTGGAAAACGCAAATTTAATAACGATACTGATAAAACATTATTGAAAACTTTTAAAGGAATAAACTTACAAACGCTTACAAATGAATTTAATGATAACTTTGGAAATCAAGTGCCAGAATTAAGACATAAAGCTAAAACGAAAATAAACATATACAAACAAAGTGAGTACTATAAAACAGTGTATAAAAAGAATAAACTTAAAAAGGTAAGACAACATAAAAATTCGATGTATGTGAGAGAACCAACACAAGAAGAAATAATAATGATTATCGAAAAATTAAAAAATACAAATGCAACGGGAATAGATGGCTTTAACAAAACCAACTTCAAACAATCAAAGGACAATACAGCAAGGATGACATGCATACTCATAAATTGTATGATAGATAAAGAAATATGGCCTGACAAATTAAAAATACAAGTTTTAAGACCAATATATAAAAAAGGAGATCAAACAAATGAAGATAACTATAGACCAATCTCATTATTATCAATAATAGATAAAATAATAGAAACATACTTTTCAAATAGGATACGAGAATATTTAGAAAATTTTAAATTATTAAGCAATGTTCAATATGGATATATGAAAAATAAAAGCACAACTGAGCTATTAATAGAAGTAAATGATATAATAACAAAAACATTAAATGAGAAGAAATATGTGGGAACAATACTGATTGACTTACAAAAAGCATTTGATACGTTTGATCATGTAAAGCTAATTAAAAATGTGAAATTTTAGGACTAAGAGGAAAGATTTTAGAAATATTAAAAAGTTACTTGACAAACAGAAAAGCAACATTCAAAAAATAATGAATATAGTGATGACAGAAATATTAACTTTGGTGTCCCTCAAGGATCTGTCTTAGGCCCACTTCTGTTCTTAATATATGTAAATGATATAGACGATTATACGAAAAATACATCAATATATATGTTTGCAGATGATACCATAATAATCTCCATAAATTATAATTACCATGATATGTTAAGAAATTTACAAAACGATTTTAATATGATAAATGGATGGCTAATAGAAAACGAATTATACATAAGCGAAGAAAAAACAATATATTTAGATATTGCGGTGCCAAAAATGAAAAACCACCAATTAAACAATATAGTAAATCACTCTGGAAATTGTACAGGACTGCAAACAAATTTAAAGAACCAAATCTGCCATTCTACATGTAAGATTACTGATATTAAAAAAACAACAAAATATTTAGGAATGTATATAGATGACAAATGGGACTTTAAAGAACATATAACTAACTTAATAATTAAACTAAGACAGAAATTACCTATCTTATATAAAGTAAAAAACATACTAAATAGGAAAAATAAAAAAATGTTATACGATGCATGGGTAGAAAGTAGTATAAGATACGGTATTGAAATATATGGTTTCGCAACAAAATATATTTTAATAAGACTGCAGAAACTTCAAAATAAGATAGTTAAGGTATTGTTCGGACAAGAAAATGAACATACAGATAAGATTTACTATAAAAATAAACTACTAAAAATAGAAGATTTGAGAGATTATATAATTATAATAAAAAATTATTACAGTAATACTCATAAAGATCTCCACGATACAAAAAGCAAACGATTAAAAAAAAGACATCCAAAAAATTTAAATTGCCAGAATGGAATAATTGTTATGGAGTAAGAAATAGATCGTTTTATATACCTGACATTTTCAATAAACTAGACAGTGACATGTTATCATATGAAAGTATTATCAAACTTAAAACTAGGTTAAAAGATTTATTAGCAGAAAAGTATAAAAGTATAAAATGATATCTATTGAAAATATGAAGAGAAATGAAGGAAATGATTTATAAAATTTCTAAGAAAAATATTTATCTTTTTTGTTTTTTTGTACTAATGTGTTAATTTCGTACTAATGTGTTAATTTATTATTTATGTAAGTTATTGTAGCTCACACAAGTTTCATTGAAACTTCGAGCAATGTCATGCAATAAAATTATTATTATTATTATTATTATTTTGGAATTGAAATATAAAAGGAAGAACCCTATTGGTTCACAGGAAGATAAAAGGATTGGTCAAACATTGTATATTGCTTTTGCAACAGTAGATGATATTTAAAATATTTTTTTAATTTTAAAAATAAAAAAACTCTTTAGGTACAGATGGACGTTATATTAGACATATGACATTGGAAAACTCAATTTTGTTATACCACTTATAAATTGTATAATAATGACAGAAACTTGGCTGGATAAATTAAAAACACAAATTCTAAGACTTATTTTTTAAAAAGGAAACAAAAACGACCCAAATAATTATAGACCTATTGCTTTGTTACCAGCTTTGAATAAAATTATAGACAAATCTTTTGCTATTAAAATTGAAAAATTTATTCAGAAATTTAGTATCGTATCGGAAAATCAATTTGGGTTTCAAGAAAACAAAGGTACAAACGAATCACTTAAAGTATTGAATGATAAAGTCACTACAATCCTTAATGATGGAAACTTCGTTGGGGCCATATTTATAGATTTACAAAAGGCTTTCAACACAATAACTACGGAATTACTAATATGTAAAATGGAAAAGCTTGGACTTACAGGGAAAATTTTAAACATTTTATCAAGCTACTTGCAAAATGGGACAAGTATGGTAAAAATCAATGAACAGTTTAGTGACAGCCTTACTTGCAAAGACGGGGTTCTCCAAATATCCATACTGGGACCTATTTTATTTTTGTTGTATATAAATGATATTGGTGAACATAATGAAAAAGAAAATATACAAATGTTTGCAGATTATGTTTTTCTAATGTCGGTGCATATATATTATGACAAGATGATAGAGATAGTTCAAAAGCAGTTTGACCACATTAAACACAGGTGTACCCTAAATGATGTTTTTACTAGTGAAGAAAAACCTATTTTATGCATATTCATACACCTCACGTGAGAACATAACTCGAAAAAGATATTTACGTAAGGAAAAGTTCTGAAAACGTTGCTATTAAAAAGTGTAATACTGCAAAATACTTGGGCATTAATATTGATTCAAAATATAAATTTAAAGACTACATTGATCAACTAATTAAAAAATTAAGGGCATTATGCCAAAATTGTATTTGCTGAGAAACGTACTGAATGAAAAAAAATTAAAAAATAATTTATTTTACTTGGGTAGAGTCACATTTGAGATACTGCATTGAAATCTATGATTTTGGCCCAAATTATTCGATATAAAGACTTCAAAAAATGTAGAATAAAATCATTAAAATACTTTTTAAAAATAACGGTAAATATTCTACCAAGGAACAGTATAAGAAGAATATTGTTGAAGAACTATTTTCCTATCTTCAATAAATTGGATAAAAATATTTTATTAAACAGACGCAACACACTGCAATTATTTACACCGCATTTTAGGATTAATTATGGTAAGAGCTGTAATAACTTTTTTATACCCGATCTTTTTAATAAATTAGCCAAAAAACTTTTCTTCTTGGCCAAGTTTGGTACAGTGAAAAAAAAATAAAAAAGTGGTTAATCGGTAACTAAATAATTAAATGTTTACTTAGTCAGCTTCACACTATAGTAAAAATATACTAGGAAAAATTATAAGGAGAAGTTCAGTAGTGTTTCTCAAATTACTGGTTCTTAAGCACTTTGTAACCACACTTTTGCTATGTAATCACATATTAATTTATTTTGTAATGATATTCGTATATGCTTTATTTGTACCTGTAATTATTTTTTTACTTGTTTTGATGTTCTCAGTTGCTTATTTATAAATACAAGTTACTTTATTTTTTTAATGTAATCTACACTAATTATTTTCTATTTTGCTTGCTTTTATATCACCAACCTTTCCATTTATTAGATGTATCTTTACCACGTACACAAGTGCGTTTTGTGCTTCACGTGGTATTTTCCTTATCCATAATAAAAAAATTATTATTATTTATTTATTTATTTATTTATTTGCTTACTTTTTTATGTACTGTATTGCAGCTCAAACAAGTTTTTTGTTAAAAAACTTCGAGCATTGTTAAACAATAAACTATTAGTATTATTATTAACTGGCTAACCCAACAAAAGAGCAATTCAATCGTCATAAAGACCTAAACAAAGACGTGAAAAACAATATTAAACTTGCCAAATATATGATATGATAGCGCAAAATGTTGGGAAAAATTAACTCAATATGAGGTTAAAAAAAAACTAAACATAGACGAATAGATAAAAAAAACATTTTGTAAACAGAACTCTGACACTATTTGTAACTTTTCTGACTGCTACAAACAAGAAGTGCCAAAGTTCAAATGTACAAAAATGGTTCTAAATCTAAATATTCATACAAAAAAGTTAATCCACATGTCAGTGCAAACAAGATACCAAATTCTATTCAAATACTTACACCTACTATATATGATATTCTTAGAATTATCAATAATATATATATATATAAACCTTGTGGACATGACGGCTTGTTTATTGACTATTTTTTTCAAACTAAAGAGCAAACAGCCTACTTTATGCAAATTTTGATATAGCTATTATTGAAACTGAAATATGCATTTCCAATATGAAAAAACAAGTGCTTAGACCTATCTACAAGTAAGGAGATAAACAGGATTACAACAATTAAAAGCCCATCGGCTTGCTTCCAGTGCTAAACGAAATTGTCGAGAAATTTTTTGCCACCAGAATAATGAATTTTCTATATAGAAATATAATCGTAAATAAACAACAGTTTGGACTTCAGCAACATAATAGCATTACCGATGCACTAAAATGAATTAATAACAACATCTACCGAGCTTTGCATGAAGGGAAGCATGTAGAGCTATTTTCATAGACCTAAAAAAAGTGTATGATACTCTTGATAAATAAATTATCTTTGGAAAATTGTAAAAGTATGGTGTTAGAGGCAAATGATAAACTATCTTACAAACAGAACTAGCAGTGTATAAATAGACAACACTTACAGAACGTGGAGGGAAGTTGTATATGGAGTACCACAGGGTTCAGTTCTGGGCCCGATGCTTTTTTGATCTACGTAAACGATATTGCTGACTACAATTTTACTGGTATGTTAACTTTGTATGCGGATGACGTTTGCCTGATGTAGATTATTTTAAACAAGAAATTCTGACACAAAACTTACAAACTGACTATGATAAAATAAATAACTATTTTACTGAAAATGAATTTTATTTCGGTGCAGAAAATACATGCTTTATGCCTATAACGTCTCAGCATATGATCAAAAAAACATTGTTCTATATGAACGAAGCAAGCAGTCTGCATTAAAGGCTTGCCATGTAAGGATACACATACACTAATCTGAGAAATATAGAAAAGACAACTGGCCCGACTGAGACTCGAACCCAGGACTTCCATATGTTTTATATAGCTGCATAACATCGGCTGCTCAAAAAGCAATATCTGCACCTGCACAAAATTAAACCAAACTACAACACAATGTAAC
The DNA here is from genome assembly GCA_023313725.1 of Lithobius niger. NCBI lineage: Eukaryota > Metazoa > Arthropoda > Chilopoda > Lithobiomorpha > Lithobiidae > Lithobius > Lithobius niger. The sequence goes on along the minus strand of JAHWFP010050982.1, from coordinate 76,524 downwards.
TTGGACTTGAAATTGATCACAATTGGAAATTTGTATGATCATATTGAAACTTTAATGCGAAAAATCAGACATATAACTCCAACGCTATACATGATCAAGGATCACATAAACAAAACTGTAAAGAAAACTCTGTATGAAGCATGGATTCTATCCAAAGTAATATATGCATGCATCGTATTTGGATCAACTTCAACTAATTTAATTGAGAGGCTTCAAAGAACCATTAACAAAGCAGTAAAAGTGCCTTTTGGCAAAAGAAACGGAAAAACTGCAAAGGACATTAAACATTATCTTGAAAATCAACTGTTCAACTTTCAGCAGCTGTACATTACGAATAATTACCTTGACCCACCTATAAAACATTTAACCTAAGACCGTCAAGAACCAATAACGCATGAGTACAGACTCCACCTTGGAGAAATTCATATGGTAAAAGATTCACATCTTATATTATACCATCCTTATTCAATGAAATCCCATCCTGTTTAAGAAATATTACCAGTGCTAAAAAAATTAGAAATTAAGTTAAAACACTGGATACTGGAAATTACCTAAATGTAATGTCATTATGCTTTATTTTTATAACGATTTACCCATTGCACATTTTTTTATTGCTAAATTAATGTTGATACCTAATTTAATCTTTATTAATTATACTATTTACAACAATGTCTCAGATGTAAAGATCTCTCATATTTTGTGTCACTCGTAAGTGTTGTTTGTATTGTCTTTCAGTGCACATACAACCTCATAGCAGTTTCATGCGTTGTCTTGTTTACTGAATAAAATTATTATTATTGTAATTATTATTAAGTCATTTGTGCATGGCCGACTGGATCACAGGGCAATTTGGTCGTGCCATTTTTTCTTGAAAATTGCAAGTTTCTAACGACATCTGGACAAGTATGACTGACTGGAGGCAACATGAATGCATAGTGATCACATCGGGAACAGCGTGAGTAGTTTCTGGATGGATAGAATACGCTGTTTTTTAGTTTGTTAAACAATATTTCTGTGCTCCGGCACGTTGACTGTTTTACGTTAGCCATGCAATACAAAGCAAGTTCGGATGCGCTCGCGTAAAAAATGAAAAGTGCTATGGTAGTTGCAGTGTGACAATGGTACGATGTGGCGAATGTGAAAATAAATTGAATTTAAACGTGGATGTCTTTTTAAATTGTACGGTATGTAAGGCAAAAATTCATGCAGAAGATAATGCTCAGGCCTTGAAGAATCGACAATAAGCGGCATGAGCGAAAAAAAAGAAAAAAGATTGGTTTGCAAACGCTGCAGAACGAATAAAAATAGAACGAACTCAGAAAGTGGTAAAGAGGAAGATGACAAAGGCCTTAATGATGAAAATAAGGTAACAATGCAAATGTTGGAAAAAAACTAAACATGGTCCTTGAATCAAATAAAAAACATTCTTTTTGAAAAGGAACAACATAGAAAGGGATTTCTGAAGCTCAAAGAAGAAAGTGAAGGCATCTTGAAAAGAAACGAAAAATTAAGCTGTAAACTTACCAATATGGAAGAAAAAAATAGAAACCTAATTACATCAAATAAAGAATTCTTGACAAATACTGAATTCACTGAAAAAAGTATGAAGAATTCAAGAAAGAACACAAAGAAATGAAGATTCTAACAAGGCTTTACACAACCAAATTAAAAAAAAATTAAGAGAAATTGATGACTACAAGTGAAAGAAGCAAAGGCAACCAACAAGATATGGACATAACTCAGCTAAAAAAAACTATAAATTATATTAAACAATCACAAGAAGAAAACGATCAATACAGTCTAAACAAGAATGTAGAAATCTTCAGTGTAGAAACAATAAAAAATGAAGACCTAAATGATACTGTATACCACCTGGCGGCAGCACTTGACATTCGAAATTTTGAAGATATATGGATAGACAAAGTGCATAGACTGCCAACTAAAAATACAACATGAGTGCCATCCATTATTATACAATTTAGAAACTGCACGTACAGAGATGCCTGGGTTGAAAGCAAGAATAAAAAACTCATTACTAATGATGATCTGTTCGCCAACAGAAATACAACAAAAATCTATGTCAATGAAAATTTAACAGCTTATTATAAAGCACTATTATGGAAAACTAAACAATATCTTGGGAAAATGTTCAAATATATTTGGGTAAAAAATAGCGAAATTTGCGCCAGTAGAAATGAAAAGGATGGACAGATTTACTTGATAAAGAATAATGAAGAACTAGAAAGTTTACTCCCCAACAATTGTAATTCAACAGGGGAAAATAGTCAACAAGTGCCTTAAGCCAAATGGAGTACACAAATAGCTTCTTTTATGAAACTTTGTCAATTTTTTTCCAATTACAGGACAAATTAGAATGTAATAATTTTGTAAATCTGAAATGCTTGCATGCCAACATAAGCAGTTGTAGAGTTAACTGGGATAACTGGTTGGCAGAATTTTAAATGGCTGATATCGAGGGGGATGTATTTGTCTTTACAGAAATTAATATAAAAACAGAGGAAACCAGAAATTATAACTTGAAGAAATACCTAACATTTTCGAATTGTAGGACTTTAAAAGGTGGAGGCGGTGTACTCCTGTTTGTACATGAAAAATTTAAAATTGACATTTTTTGTAAAAATATGGAATTTGAAGGAAATGAAGCTGTAGTTTGCCAAATTATGTTAAATAATCAAAATGTGGAAATCTTAATTTACAGGAAACCATCTTCTAATAAAAAACAATTTATTAATGACTTAAAAATTGTTTGTAAAAGAAAATCAAAAAATATAAACATGATTATTTTAGGTGACCAAATATGAACATTTTGGTAAATCATCAAGACCAATCTGAAAAGTATGATATTCATAAATTTGAAAATTGCATGGCATACTTTGGTTTTGACACATTAATTAATTCTGTAATCTAATGTATTTTAAGGGCAAAAGCTTTAATTTTAAATCATTTCTTATCGAGATGAAACTTGCTGATCACTACTTTACTGCGGTGCAGCTAATTCATCAGAGAAGATTCGTGAATTTGGATGATCCGCCTTTTTCAAAAATTAAATATTATTTTAATAGCATTGTGAAAGAGTTAAGAGATATCAAGTGGACTTACTTAAAAAAAACTACATGGACCCGAACAAATATACGAGGCTATTGAAGCCAAAATTACATCAGTGTACAAACATAACAAACAGGATACAATGGTGAAAAAAAACTTGCTCTAGTTAAGTCTAACAAAAATAGGATATTTAAAAATGAATGGATGAATAATGAAATGCTAGAAAAAATAAAGAAAAAATTAATATCTAGAACAAAATAAAAAAAATTCCAAATGAAGATCATAATGTAATGGAAGTTTACAAAGAAATAAAAAGATGCATTGCCAAAGAAATTCACAATGCGAAGCAAACTTACTATCAGAATCTTATTAATAAAAATAGACATGATAGTGCCAAAATGTGGGAGAAAATCAAAGAAGTTTGTAACTAAGAAAATAAAACTATAAATTATAAAATTGATGAGCATAAAAAAAAACATTTCCACACGTGGAGACTAAAAAACTGTGCAATAATTTTGCAGATTTTTATTGATGAAATCTTGAATATTACAAACAATGGTACGAAAATTAGCTTTAACGAAAAAATATAAAGAAAAAATATTGATTTGTGTAAGTCAACACATTCAATTCACATCATAGCTCCAAATTTTTATGAAATTATAACGATCAGCATGATAGCAGCATGAATAATAAAAGATCATGTAGCCATGATGGTTTTTTGATGGATGTGTTTAAAAATACTAAAGAACAAACTGCTGAATTCCTCACAATTCTGATAAATTGCATGTTGGAAATCGATGAAATACAAATTAGTGAACGTTAACCAATTTGGGTTCCAAGAAGGAATAGGGACTACATATGCTCTGAAAAAAATTGACAATCAAATAAATCGGGCACTCGATAGTAGCAAACGTGTTGGCTCAATTGCCATTGGTTTAAAAAAAAGCTTTCGACACCCTAGATAAAGATATGCTGAAAAAAATGGACAAGGTGGGAATTAGAGGGAATATAAAGTGCCTGTTTAATAATTACCTTACAAACAGGTCATGCAGTACAAAAATTGGGGAGCAGCAGATACATGGAGGGATGTGGATTTTGGTGTGCCTCAGGGCTCTATACTTGGACCAGGACCTATTTTTTATTATTTACATTAACGATATTATAGACTTAAATCTTAATTGTAATCTGTGCTTGCACGCAGATGATATTTTCATTTTATCCATTAACTGTTCTCAAGTAACAATGATTAATAATCTACAAGATGCATTCATTATTATCAATAACTATTTAGAGGACAATGAACTTATAATTAATCTGGAGAAGACCGTTTTTAAGCTTATAACAACCTCACATACCACTAGATCTAAGTGTCATATTTTTATTCACAGATATGACTGTGAAATGAATGAAAACTGTGAATGCACAGGTTTCGAATACGAAATATTTGGACCTCGATATTGACGAAAATTTGAAGTTCTTTTACCATATTGAAACTTTAAAGAGAAAAATTAGAAGTATGATGCCTACATTTATATAGTCAAGAACATTTTTTTAATAAAACCAAACGCCTTCTATACAAAGAATGGGTACATCTAACATTAGGTATGCAATAGCTATTTAGGGGTTCACAACAAAAAGGTTCTGATGGGACTTCAAAAATGCTTAAATAAATCTGCTAAAATTTTGTTTAATACAAGTGATAGTAAATCTTCTAAGGAAATTAGGAGGGAAAATAAACTTTTCACATTGGATATGATATTTAAATTTGATGTGATTGTGAAAAATTTTTTGTTAAAACTATCTATGTGAACTGGTTAAGGTTACACCTTCTTGGCGTAACTCATATGGTATGAGATTCAGATCATATATGACATCATTAATTCTGAATGAAATACCACGCAAGATAAGAAATGAACTGAATAGGGCTAATATCAAATCAAAAATTAAAATATGGGTTATTGTAAGCAGAAATGTTTAACATTGCATGTTACTTGACTGTCAATTGAGGGATACGAACGTGTAACATGTAAATTATGGGTATTTATTCTTGTAGATAAATATGATTTTTAAAAAAGATTGATATTATTAATAAAATTGTAGACTGTATGAATGTATGTAAAATAACATACGTTATACTGTTTCAGTGCACATACAAGCACTTGCTTCGTGCCTTGATCCATATTACATTTTATATTGCAGATGCTGAATTATTATTATTATTATTATTATTATTATTATCATTATTATTATTATAAGCCATCCGTTAATCATATAAAAATCCTATTGTAAATTGCCAATCATTTTTTCATATTTGTAATTTATCTAAATTATTACCTCATCTGCAACAAGGTTTTATTTACATAGTTGTGATTGTCATTAACATATATTTAGAATAGCAAAGGTCCTAATACAGATCCTTGTGGTACCCCCAAATTTATTTCTTGATTATCAGTATTTGGTATTGTATTTTTACTGTGACTTTCCCATTGTTTAAATAACTTCTAATGCATTTTAAAAAGTTTTCATCTTAATCCAAACATTTCACATGTTTTATTAATTTCCCATAATCGAAAGTATCAAAAGTTTTTGTAGGTCTGTCAATATTGTACCTACATTTTTTTCATTTGGTGCTTTTCTGACTATTTCGTTTATCTGCACTAATAACTGTCGTTACCCTCTTTTTTGTGTACCCATATTGTGTATTGTTTCATAAATTAAATTTGTCTAAAAATTCTTTAATTTTATTTGAAAAATACTTTTCTAATATGTTGATTACAACTGAAAGCAGTGAGATAGGTCTGTAATTGTTATTATTTTTCTTTCCCTTTTTATGAATAGGTCGCAATACTTGTATTATTAATTGGTCTGGCCTAATTCTTTGTCAATCATGACATTTATTAATTTGAAGATGAAAATTGGAGTATTTTCTTTAGAATGTTTAAAGTTGGATGTATTAAAAGCCGTCTCTGCTTGTAGCATTTATGTTTTTAAGATCACTTATAATTTGCGTAATTTCGTTGGGGTGGCTTGCTGTATATACAATGAATTTATATTATTCTTAATTTTTTTTAATTTCTTTTTTGTAACCAGTATTATAATGGTCACTACTTGATGTATAGTTTTGTAATTCCTTTTCAAATTTTTTTCTTAGAGTCGGGACTTGGTTAAGAAAATTTTGTTAAAATAATTTCTCAGCTTTTGCAGTTCCCTTGCTAAAATGTTTTAATTAATTATGCGTTGGTATTTTCATTATGATTTTGCTTTCCATTTATTTCATTTATTTTATCCCATATTGTTTTACTTTTTACCCTCTTCTAGTTTCATTTTACAAAAAGCTTGTTTGCAGTCTTCAATTTTCAAACTTACTTTGACTTTTAACTCTTGGTATTGTTTTAGATTTTCTGTTTTAATACTGTCTTCTTGTTTCTGTAGACACTCCCAAAGTTTATTTTTTTATTAATCAGATCTACTAGTTCTTGTTTAAATGGGACGGAAAGCCAATGGTCTCGAGATTGGTTAAATAAATTCGGATGCAAACATATTTATGTTGCCTTTTTGGACTTATATATCAGACTGCCTAAGCGGGGAATGGAACCCAGGACCTTTGAAATCAAATGCCAAGTTTCGACTGCTGAGCCATACTGACACGGCCAAAAGGAAACGTTCATAGGCAGCATTTAACATGCACCCATATACATGAAACATACTTTTGCAATCGCAACTGGAAGGACGCTTAAATGCGCTCCACACACCAGTGAAACCAAAAGGAGCATGCAAGAAAGCGTGGAATAATGGTTTAATAGTTTAAACCATTATTCTACGCTTTCTTGTGTGTTCCTTTCAGTTTCACTGGTGTGTGGTGCGCAATCAAGTGTCCCTCCAGTGGCGATTGGAAAAGTGTGTTTCATGTATATGTGTGCATGTTAAATGCTGCGTATGAACGTTTCCTTTTGGCCGTGTCAGTATGGCTCAGTGGTAGGACCTTAGCCTTTGATTTCAAAGGTCCTGGGTTCGATTCCCTGCTCAGGTATTCTGGCTAAATCCAAAAGGCAACGTAAATAGGTTTGCATTCGTATTTATTTGTTCTTGGTTTATCCGTTCCTTTCTCTTCTCTCCATTTTTTATGTTTTTTCCCTATCTTGTTTTTTCCTGTTTCCTTTTACTTTCATAGATTTTTTTTATAACATTCTCAATATTATTATACATTATATTTGAACAGTTTATTTTAGACCATCCCAATTTTTTTCTTGCAACCTTTTAATTATATATTTTTTGATTGTACTTCATTTTAATGTTACCAGATTCGTGTTTCATATTGTCTGTTTTTTAATATTTTTTCCCAGTTTCCATATCCAATGCAAGGTGAAATAGTGATCACCAATTTTCAATTTTATTGTTCCTCTATTTACTTCCCAATCATTACTTAATAATTTTACATATACAGTCAATACACGCTTTTTCCAATTTATTTTTAGTGACGTAATTTCCTCTCGTGTGGGAGATTCTATTAATTTTTCAAAGCCGTTGCCTACCATCATGTTCTCATACTTATCAATATTATTTTGATCATAATATTTTATCTGTTGTATCAACTTCCATTTTTAATTATTAATATTCATGTCTCCTAATAAAATTATACTTTCCTTTGATTTTCCTGTACTCTTCGGTTTTAATATTTTCTTTAATTCTTTAATAAATGTTGTTTTGTTTGTTTCTGGTCTTCTATATGTATATTGCAACCTTTGCAATTTTTTTTTATTAATCTCAATTCTAATCCATCGTTAATTTCAATACTTAAATTTGCTATTTTATTTCCTTCAGCATTAATATTTTTATTTATAGCCTTAGACCTCCTCCTCTGGTTGTGTGTTTCTTGTGATGTAATGGCTTGTATGTGCATTCAATTCATAAATTATTGCCTCTATCGCTTTATATTTATTTTTGTCAGAACTATAGTATCCCATTTTATATTTGTTTGTTTTATTTATACATTTCAGTATTTTCCTGTTTTTTCGTAAATAAATAATAAGTTTATTTCAGATAGTTACAGTATTAGTGCAATCTTTAAAATTCTCTTGCGTGTCTAGAATATCTATATTTATATCACCAACAATTATTTGGTGTACACTTTTCTTTCTATTTTTCAGTAATAATGATTTCCAAATTTGAGCAAAAATTTTCTTATTTGAAGTTTGTTTTCTGTAAATTGCTACGATTTTTTTTCAAGATTTTTTTTTCATTTTATCACACATTTCAATTTCTAAAATATAATTCTCGTCTTGGTCAATAATATACACTTTATCAAAATTTGTTTTCATGAATATAATCAGTCCACCATCTCTTGTTGTATTTTCTCTTGTAATAGCAATTTTTTAATATCCCTTAATATTATAATATTCAACTTCATCCTTGTTTATGTTTATTTCTGTTAAAATTATTATATCCAATCAACCTCTGAGGTTAGAAACCACTGAAAAAAATATCCCAATTTTTCCTTAAGAATCTTATGTTTACATGTACCAATTTCAAATTCTCAAAATTGTTTACTTCATCTTCAATTTGAATGCTTACTTCTTCCTGTTTATCAAAAACATAATTTATGTACTCGAAACAACTTCGTTTTCAACTAGATCATGTTCATCACTTACTATTTTCACTTCCCTCACATTAGTGTTTTCCTCATCATGAACTTTCCGTTACAAACCATACATACTTATAATCAGTTTGTCCTGCAATTTTTTTGTATCTAGAAGAGCATTTTTGTGTGTGGAGTCATATTTTCATTTAAGTAAATTCTTTTTCTATTGACATACCTGCGTACAAATCGTCATTTGTCACTATTCTTCTTTTTTGCTCTAACCACCTACTTCGACTTTCTCTGTGCTTCGTTTGTCTTTGTTTTTGCTTGGTATTCTGTGGGCCACTTCTATCTCCTTATGACTGAAAGGAATATAGAACTTTTCATCAAATTTTCTGTTTCTTGCTTTATTTTTTCATTTTCAAGCTAGTCCAGCTGGCATATTTCCATATTTCGATTTCTGTCGTATTGTTCTCATTCTATCGTGCTTCTTTGAATTTCACTTACTTTTTTTTCTATCACCTTATAGTTCACTTCCTTATTTTATATTTCTTGCGTCCTTGTTTCCAGTTCACATATTCTGTTTTTCAGTTCTATGTTTTCACTCTTTATGTCTTTCTGTCCTTCACTTAGGTATTCTATTGTTGTTTTGATCTCTTCAATTATTTTCTTGAATTCTGTTCTCTTGCACTTTGTTTGTCAGTTTTCATAATGAGAAGATCCAGTTTTTTTCCCATTCTTGTCTGTATTCCCTTTTTTTTTGTTCAGTTTCTTCAGTGTTATCATCTTCGTCAATATCTAAGTTTAAATTTCTATCTTCAGCCTTTTCATTTCCTTCAGTTTCTCCATCTTCGTTTGCCTCTGATTGTGTTCTAAGCTTCCTGCATTTTTGTTTGGACTTCCATATTTTTTTTTCATCATTCATTGTCTTCCAAGAATTTTGTTTCAGTCCTGCACATTTGTAACAAGGATTCTCAGCATTGTTTTATAAGCAGCTGATAAACGAACTAAGTTACCGATTAGCAAAAATTTTTGAGTTCCCTTATCTTTCAGGAAAGGCGCCCAGTATTTGGCAGTCTGCAATTGTTTTTTAGTGTTTAAGAAAGGGAATATATCGGATCCAAAAAACTACCATCCGATTGCCTTGACAGCTATACCATGCAAACTAATGGAATCTATCATTAGAAATCATATGATGAACTACTTAGAAAGAGATTCACTTATTTACCAGGACCAGTTTGGTTTTATGCCAGGCCTGGTATCAGGACAAGTGATCAACACCCAGCTGATTGACGGACAGCTGGTCGACACCAGGTGATCGACAAAACATATGATCGACAGGACAAGTAATGGACTGGAGTGAACTAGATCGACGCCCAAATGATTGAAAATACCTGTGATCGAACGTTGTATATATTTATAATACTGTATTAAATATATAGTATAAACTATACTAATAATAAATACTATAAAAAAATTACTGCTGTCCTCAAAACGGAACGATAGCAACAAAAAATGAAATGGACCAGAAAATTACAATGACGTTTCCATTTCATAATTTCTAATTTAAAAAAAGGATTTATCAGCTTGACGAAAGAGCTAGGCGTTTGATATCACGACTTCAACAACCGAAAGGCTTGGCAGGAATCCTTAACACATTTTATTTTGGGGTATTAATAAATTACAATTATCTTAATGTAAGATATACTCCAATTTATGTTTTTTTGTTCGAGTATATTTAAATTTGTAATTTAAATAAGTTATTTATTTTGGCGAGTTGTCATTTTATTACTAGGGGGAGGTGGGAAGAGTTTTGGACGAGTCGATATTTTGACTGGGCTGCTGTCTGTAATTCATACGCTGAAAAAATTGACTCAAATAAAAAGTCATCAACCGTCTACTTAACCACCTCCCCTCCGGTTTGTATATATTACCTTAAGTTAAAATTTTATTAAAATTAAAATTACATTAAAACATTTTTTTTAATAGGTACAATGTTCGATCACATATCTTGTCGATCATTTGGATGTCGATCATTTGACTGTCGATCACCTGCTGTCGACCATTTGTCCATCAATCAGCTAGGTGTCGATCATTTGTCCATGAACCCCAGGCCATTCTACGACCTATTAACTTCTAGAGCACTTGATAGATGGACAAATTCTCTGGATTTAGGGGCATCATCTGAGGTCGTATACTTTGACTTTCATAAGGCCTTTGAATCTGTAGTTCGTAGGAAACTGATTTTCAAACTACAGGTTATGGGCTTGGCGGCCAAATTTTGCAATGGATCACACCTTTCCTTGAGGGCCGGACCCAGAGGGTATGAGTGGGTAAATTTTATCTTCAGTTACCAGTATTGTGAGCGGGGTCCCACAGGGTTCTGTACTGGCTCGTTGCTGTTTGTAATTTATATAAACGACCTGTCTTGTACCTTCTCAGGTATTAATGATTTGAAATTTGCTGAGGATCTGAAACTTGGAACAGAGATCATTTCTGTGCAGAATACTATCGCTCTCACAACAGAGTCAGTAAATGTTTTAGACTGGTCAAAACACTCTCTGCTACACACTCTTTTCCAGAATACGTTACATTCCGTATAGGACGCTTAAATCTGAGCCACACATACAGGCTGAATGATGCCTGATGTGGAAAAGGTTTGGGACCTTGCGGTGTGGTTTACGTCTAACCTTAAACCTCCCTTGCACTGTCGTAACAACAGCTGTCAACGCGCCATTAAGCCTCATCCCCCCCCCCCCCTGTCGTAACATTACTGCTCTGGCTTTCCGTTGGCTTGCAATTGTGAATCGATGATTTAATTCAGGGTGTATACAGATCCGGGACTGGGCATTTAAATTCTTTTTGCGTCCATTACTGGAGTATGCCACCACTGTGTGGTCACCTTCATTGCTTAAAGATATTGATATGCTTGAGTTAGTCCAATGACGGTTCAAAAAGGGTTTGCCTGGTTGCAGGGAAATTCCGGCTGGAGAACACCTGCAGAGGCTAAAATTAGAGCCTCTGGAACTTCGCAGACTGAAATTCGATCTTGTGCTCACCCTTAGGATTCTGCAAGGTTTCTTATTAGTGGACCTACCTTTCTTCGATCTGAGCCTTGTTCACTCCACTACAGGCCACTCTTTAAAGCTTTTATTTCAGCCCTTGAGACTGGAGTGTCGCCAGCATTTTTTTTTCTGTGAGTGTGGTACCTGTTTGGAACTCCCTAACTGAGGAAGCAGTTTCGGCGACCTCTGTAAGTAGGTTCAGAAGAATTTTAAATAAATTGCTGCTGCAGGTTCTTGAGGTGGCAATGTTAATTATAAATTATCATGCTGCATTCTTTCGGATTGGTGTCAGTGGCTCACTACCCTTCCAACATCCACTCCACTTAGCAGTGGGAACCCTTTTTATTCATAAACTGACTCACGCGAGTCCTCAGGCTGCACCAGTGCTCAGACCTGGGCAGTAACATGCCCTGGGAAATCCACTCACATAATTCGCCATGAAGTAGGCCTTTTCCCTGTGAAGCACGAAGTGAGACTGATGCGCAATACCAATGAACTCAAACCATCTGCTGTCTGAATGGACACGCTTAAATTGTTGCTACTCCCGACGCCTCTCTCTGACAGCAAGACGACAGAATTATTACAGAAAAATCCCTTGGGGACCGTTTTGTTCTTCACCCACTTTCTAACCTTGGATCAAAATTAGCTGAGAAAACAGTCAGACTAATAGAATGGAACTGCTCAACAGGTGTTGGACAACCTCTGAACTTGGCCACAGGGAAGTGGTCATGCCCCATAAGGTCAGTAAAGACCACTAAAGAAAATTGAGATGCAAGGGCAAGGGAGCACAGGAACAGGTCAAGGACAGATTCCTGTACAGTCTAACCATAACAGCTAACAAAGGTAGAGGTCCCATTCTTGATCAATTCAAGATCAAAGTAATCCAGACAGTACGACATGCAGAAACCCAATAGTGATTCAAGAGGTCACCCAACACGCCCTGAAAATGCAAGCAGATAGTGGGAAAGGGGTTAGGGAAAGTGGGAAGGGGATTAAGGAAAAGGAAATCCAATCCGTTTAGGATGTCCCACACTAGCGAACAACCTGGACCTGCAAAACCGTTATAAGCCTATCACAGGGGTGACTCCTATCTGAAGCCTACCTTCTAAAATCCCTGAAATATCAATTACACTGCATAAGTGCTCAATGTCTTCGAACTTGTTGGGCGCTCCTCACACATACCATGAACAGATGGTGAAAGTTAGATTAGAATGAAATTACACTTAGTTCATCTAGACCTCTAGCAGACCAACAACTCAAGAACACTGGTACAGCTGACTGCACTACCCGAGTAACTAAGCACCTTATATGGGGTTATGCGTTGCCATAGCACAATCACTCTCGCTTTTATTGGCCCAGCTCAGCACTGGAGCCAGGGTGGTCGATACACCAACTCTTGAGATAGACCGGTCAACAGCATCACACCCAAATTTGGTATGAGAGGCAACATTATGGATATCTTCCACCACTGTACCACCAGGAGATGCTGGAATAACTGAAAGAGCTCTCACTCACATAACCACTTGCCACACCACTAGCGACATAAACACAAATAGAAGCAAAGGATCCAATAACAGCAGGGTAAACACTAACCGTCACAACCCTAGTGTGTGGCACGCCACTAAAGCCAGCAAAAGGAGAGCTATGATTCATTGCTCTCAGACAACTACCCTGCGAAGCCAATAACGAAGACCCACTGCCATCCACACTCCCCAGCTTGATGCCTCAACACTGTTGGTGGAATGGCATGCCTAGATGCCAGTTCTAGATGCCTTCCTGCGCCTAGAAGGCCTGGGGACTTCCCATAAGAAACTTGGGGTCTGGAACGACCTGAAGATCCAAAGCTCTAGCATGTAGTCCATTTTCAGATGGCAAGTCTGGATTGCTGCTCTGAACCAGGAGCTCCACATTCTCAGCAGGAGCCAGATGTATAAACAGAGCATGTTTAGGTTAAATGGATGGGCACGGGATTCTTGTATAATTAAAACCCTAATGCTGGCTGTCTTGCGTATCTTGCGTGCAGGTATCATATTTGACCTTGAGATACGTTACTCACTGGCTGGCTAGTGTCAAATGTTTTAAATATCATTGCATACTGTAAATTTTCTGTTGTAAATGGTGTTTTGTAAATTCGTTTATCAAGACGGGAGCTGTTATAGCCCCTAGTAATATTTTTAATTCATCCATTTTACCAGTCTTATTGCGATCTAATTATGAAGTGTATGGGGAGTTAGCCTCTAATTTCACGAAAGTGGCAGACCTGTATAATTATTAATCTGATATGCACAAAATCTACGGACATGTCCACGCTGGTTGTAATTTAGGCAGTGCTGTGGCCTGTCAGAAATGGCCAGAAGCGCTGCGATGCCTCAATACCAACTATGTCTGGGGCATCATCAATCAGAACTGTACTTTCAGCTTTAGGACAGCAGTGCGAACACCATAGCAACAGCGTTGTAAACCCTCTATGGTTTGGAACTGATGGTTGCAATAAGCAATTTTTCCATAATTGCGTAGTGAATGTCAGCGTCTGGCACATCTAGAGGTAACCAATTGAACTACATTCTCAATGTGCAGTCGTGTAAATCATAAACACTAGAAGGTTAACAGCCCATTCCACCACTACTTTTGCTTCAACCTGAGTTAACCACTTGGAAGCCATTATCAACTCTCTGCCTCCCAATCCCAGTAACAGGTTTCAGTTTGATAATTGGAGAAAAGCATCAAATCCTGGACGAAGCAAGGGCAACCAGTTTGTCTGGCAATAATCACCAAAGACCATAGAGATATTGGCCAGCTAATTAATCCAGGCCAAATCACGTGTGTGTTATTAGTTGTGGGATCAAACGATTCTTCTAGGATGTCATTACCTCCTGCTGCACTGTAGCATGAGAAACGCTAACTATTTGAAGATGTCACCCCCACTGTTGGGATTTTTGCATGTGTGAGTGAGTGTGGGGATTTTCGCTTTCTTGAATTGATTGCCTTTTGGAAATTAGGTTTTGCAATCTGTTCTTGCGTGAATATTTTTCCGTTGCGAGTTTTTTTTTTCCGTTTTAAAAATTTACTGTAATGTTATCTTCTCGTTTTGATAGGTTTTTGTACTCATTATGTTTATTTAGTTAGGGTTATTTTTCTTACGACAGTGGTGGTGTCAGTGTGGCGTGCTCTGGGATTGGCTGGTGTGTCACGTGGTGTTTTCCCCTCGAGTTTCAACTAACCCATGACCATGTGAAGCGTCGGTTCACTCTCTGCGTTACCTTTGACTGTGTGGCGAATTGTCTTGTTTGGAAACCACCATGTAGAAAAAAGAAGTCAGTACAAGATAATTTCAGGGCCCGCCCGTGGCTCCTGTTTCCCGGTAGATAGGGACAGTTAATTTCCGGCGGTCGTCTGTTGGTGAAGTTCGGACGTCGGCTTGAACGCCATGAAGCTGGCCTGTCCTTTGTTATACTGCATAGCAAGCGTTTGTTGATGTTGGCGGTAACAGGAAAAATGTTTGAGCG
This sequence comes from Lithobius niger, assembly GCA_023313725.1. Lineage (NCBI taxonomy): Eukaryota > Metazoa > Arthropoda > Chilopoda > Lithobiomorpha > Lithobiidae > Lithobius > Lithobius niger. The sequence continues at coordinate 61,309 of JAHWFP010050982.1, read as the reverse complement.
ATATACGAGACGTCCAGTTCACTTCGGTTCCACGCCTGTTTGTTTGGTCCACTCCAATGTGTCTTCGTACCGTGAGTAACTAAGGCCGTGCTATTGCACTACAGTGTTCATATATTCGTGAGAGGAATTTGTGAATTATGGTCGCTGCTGGAGAGCGTGTTCCATTTTGCGTAGTCGTTGTACTGTGGTCCTTTATGGGTAACAATAACTGAATCTCGCGAGACTCTTTCTACAAATTTGGGGTTGGGCCGCCACACTGTCGTTTAGGTTTTTGCAAAGTGTTTATTATTATTTTTGAGTGTATTGGTTTAGTGTGTTATGTGTGGATTGATAACTAGGGTTTACTTACATCAGTATTCATGCAGCAGGAATTCACTTACCTAAGTAACGTTAAGCTTGTGGCTAACGCTCCTTGTGAGCTTTATGGAATTCAATGAGCATAGAATTATTTATTTATCCTGGCTTGAATAATTAAGTGTGAACAGGCTTTCCTGTTGGTTAAAATTTGGAAACGGGAAAAAGGGTGAGATATGCCTAGGTTCCGTGTTACTTTTTTTTGTAGTAGCCTACTTGTGGTAAAATGGTTTATGGTTCAGAGGAACAGGCTTTAAACTAGAGAAAGTTTTGGAGATAGGCTAGGCCTACTACAACCGGTGGAGTATATTTTCCTAGTATTGGTTATTTATTTTCTATTTATATGTGGGGTAGGGAATTAAATGCACATATGGGCATGCTGTAAATATTCGAGGTTATTCATTGACTAAGGCGACTGTAAAGAAATTTTAATTTTGGGTTGAAATATTTTTGGGCTTGTCAATTAGAAATTTAGGCCTTGGTAAGTGTTTGTGAATTTATATAGAACTGGTCTAAGTTGGATTAGATCTGCAAATTTAACATTGAATTTTGGAGTGCCCTACCTAGTTGTTATTCACTGAATAAATGTATATTTTGTTTGTTAATTTGGTTGAATTTGTTCACCTTGGTCACCAGAATTTGTGCATCGGCTCTGTGGTGAGGATTATAGGGGAGGGGAAAGCTTATTGCTAGCCTTTTCTTAATGGGAACCGCCTTCCGCAGAGTCGTTAAAAGTGTTACTGGGTTAAGCACGAAAAATAAGGTTTCAGCACCTGTTGGCAGATTCCCACACAATCTTCAGGGCTTCAACATAAGACGCTGGCTCCAGAAGTCTAGTGACACTATAATTGTCCACAACTCTTGATAGAAGTTTCTTTGCACATGTTTTCTGATGCCGTAGTAAACACTATTATCAACAAAACTATGCTGCCCACTGTTGCGACCACCATTGTTATCACCCTCTGCCTAAAGCCTTCTTCGATTTCAGCCATTTTCTCACCAGCTACACCGTAAAGTTTCAAATCAACTTCATGTATTGCAACCTCTACAGCAAACTCCAAGACCTCCGCATACTTCCTGTCCGTGATGAACCCCATCTCGACATCTGATTGACATCAAATACCTTTTTCCTTCATAGTTAAGAGCAAGTAATTGCCGGGAGCGACATCTTGGTGATAAACAACGAAAATAAAAATTAAACAATAAGAATATAACAATCACTTTAAACTCGTGGTGCATGATGCTTGTCATTGCTGCATTGCAAAATGATTGGCAACAATCAATAATGAGGCATTGTTATGCTAGCGATTTACTTTCAACCTCTCCCAGAAAAAATGCTAAAGCCGCTGTGCTTCAGGTTCAACTTTGTGCTACAAAAGCGTATTTATTTATTTCCCATAGTGCCTAGAGACCGAGTCCGGAAAAAGGGTAGGGGCAGCGTTGGGTCCAGGGTCGCTGATTGAGTGAGTAAGCAGATGATAATCAGTGTTTGTTTAGCAGTGTGTGCAAAAATTTGATTGACGAAACTTAAACATACACATACACATGAGCAACCAAACCGTTCCAGTTACAAACAGTGCATCCAACACCACCCATGAATAGAACAGACTTCAGGAAGGATGTAACATTATTAACCAGCGAAAAATTGTTTCATCCAACGATGGTTGAGCACACACATTTTTTAAAAAGGTGCATTCTGTGATTTGAGCCAGTGGATGCACTGATTGAGTGAGCAATGCGAATGAAAATCAGCTTTTGCTAGTCAGTGTACGCAAAAAGTGGATTGAAGAAACTGAATTCGGTGAAAAACGGACGTATAGCGTAAGCAACCAAATCGTACCAGTGTTGCAAAAACGGTGAATTTATGACCAAACGTGCGTAGTATGGGATTCCTCTTGTACAATTAAAACTTTAATTCTGTCTGTCTTGCTGTGCACAGGTTTCATATTTGACCTTGAGATATGTTACTCGCTGTCTGGCTAGTGTCAAATGTTTTAAATATCATTGCATACTGTAAATTGTCTGTTGTAAATTGTGTATTGTAAATTCATTTAACAAGACAGGGGCTGTTATAGTCCTAGTAATATTTTTTAATTCATCCATCTTACCAGTCTGATTGCTATTTAATTATGAAGTGTAAGGAGTTAGACGCTCATTTCTCGAAAGTAGCAAACTTGCATAATTAATAATCTGATAGTTGACACTTTATCAAATATCATTTGGCTATGCCTACGTTTAAATGAAACCAGATAAATTGAGATGTATTGTTTACTAGCTAGTGTAACATATGCAGGTTATTAGAAAACCATGTTGTCCCACTTCCTCATTAGTTCTCGCAGTGTTGTTTGTTTCAGTAGGTACTGAGAGTTTTCCCAGAGTTTTCCGTCAACAATACATCTCGTAGTACTTCGTTCATTACGTACTGATTGTTTCTGGTAATCGATAGTACCCTTACATTGCCTGCCGATCGCCCTTTTTCATTGCCATTTTGCAAAGAATGAACCATCTCCTCCTTGTTCACAAATGCGTGAAAAGATTGAACATTTCGTCTCATAGCAATAATTTTTTTACTGCGTTTGGATTGGTTGTCATAATAACTGCTTTTCTTTATCAACACCCTCGCCAATACTCCGGCGTACACAAAATATGCATATACAGAGTGAGGCAAAAATTTGGTCACACGCAAATAACTGCCATTATAGTGGTCCTACGTTATTATGAAAATATATTTGTAATGTTAGTCAGATACGGCAAAACCAATGAAGACATTTTGAATGACCTTAAAAGCAGCATTCAAGATCATCCACATTCTATCTTTCAAACAGCGCAAGATATAACAAAGGTGAATTACAAAGTTGTATGTGACCATTAAACACGACGAACTACGAAAACAGATTAAAAATCGGAGCATAATTACAATAGTTACGAGGAAAACAAAATAGCAACAATGTCTTCCCTGAACGTTTTGATTGCAGGGGATGTGATCCAAGTCTTTCCTGCGTTAATCAATGCAAGTAAATGAGTCTAGTTCAGGATGCATTAAAAGAAAACAACGTATGATACGCTTTAGGCCATTCACAACACAGAAAGTCTGATTATTTTCTGATTTTACATGCTATTACTTTTTTCCGGCACTGATGCCCCTTTGAGTGACATCCAGCCCGGTCACAACAATTGTCCAGCAATGCAAAACGCTTTGTTGTTACGAATACTCACACTGCACTTCCAAAGGCGGGAAAACCCTGGGAATTCACATTTACTAATGCCCGCGCTTTCTAATAGCTTCATAAATCATTAAGGTGTTACAGATTACTCTCATCAAAGAGTAAAGTTCAGTATTATGCTGAACAGGGAGCAACTGACAAGAAGAATTTGCTCCACTGGCTCATTGGTAGAGGTGGATTTATATTCTGCCACCTGGGACTAGGCACATTCCCCCCCTTCCCCCCAAAAAAGTGCTTTCATCGGGATGTTTTTCAGGAAAAACGTTTCAGGAAAAATGTAGGATAGACCTACGATTACGATACTCTGAAAGTAAGGTGGGCAGATGGCATAATACGGGGCACTGCATAGTTTATAATTGCCATCATATGTATGCCTAAGTGACAATTTTTTTCCGGGAATGGATCGGAAATTACACCCTACTTTACAACCCCCCTTCTACTAGAAAACGTACGACCACTTTATTGTTAAGGTGTAATTAGTTTCTTGTTCTGTGAGATGTATGGCACCATAAAGAAAAAACATGTAGAGAAAACAGCGAATAAATAGATTTTTTTTCAAAGATTTGTCGCCTCAATCTTTTGGGGCACTTTCATTCCTGTCCCTTGCAGCCCCCTCTCGCCCCACAGCCCCCTCTCCCCCCGCCGTTGTTTACATCATGTCTTCATGTGTGTAACATGTACTTTCGAATAATACTACAACTAGCTTACTACTATAAAGGAAATTCCGCCCTCACACCAAAAAGCAAGTTAATTTACGCTTACAAAATACGCATAAGTCTTAAACCATGCAGCCCCTCCCCTATTTTCCCACCCACCCACCTAATTTTCTGCGTATTCTGATCGTATGCCTATCCAGAATTTTTCCTGAAACGTTTAACTTCTGAAAGTATACTTCTGATTTTACATTTTTTTTGGCTGAAGCCTAATGCTCTTTTGGGAGATTTCCAACCCACCCATGTGGACATCTTACATAAGATCTTACCAAGATGTTGTCAAGATCTTACCCAGATCCTGCATAGGATCTTGCAATGTTCTTTTTTAGGATCTTGTAAGATCTTGGTACAGAGTAAGATCCTATTAGGATCCTGTAAGACCTTGTAAGATCTTGTGCCAAGATCCTACAAGATCTTGCACATATTCTTACAAGAATCGATAAGATACTGCAAGATCTTGGATAGGATCCTGTAAGCTTGTGCAGGAATTGGTAGGACCTTGTAAGAATTTTCTTAAGATCTTGCAGGATATTGTAGGATCTTACTCAAGATCTTGTAGGATCTTACTCAAGATCTTATAGGATCTTATTCAAGATCTTGTAGGATCTTATCCAATATCTCATAGGATCTTATTCAATATCTCGTAGGATCTTACTGAAGGTCTTGTAGGATCTTACTCAAGATCCGGTAGGATCTTGCTGAAGAAATAATATAACTTTATTGCTGTAGCAAATTGAGGGAGGGAAAGACCAATAATGGAAACTAATTCCCACACCCAAATAAATTGGCAAAATAACACGAACAACAAGCACAACTGTCAATATTAACAATAGGAAACAATCAGTACCAACATACAAACCGACAAGCAGCAAAAAAAATATTAACACATTAAAACTTGTCGGACTCCATACTTTTAAAGAGAATTTGGAGTAGGCTATATTTTAATAAATTTAAAATTCTCTTACATTATAAATTAAAATAAAAAACATTAGACCAGTTTTAATTTGATTTGTAGCTACTTGTCATTTTGTATGTGGCACTATGGACTTATTTGCTTTGTGCTGCTAATTATTATCTTGCCAATTTTCACTTACGCACTGTGTATTTACAAGCTTTTATGATGGAACTGCTAGCATCATTGATTCTTAAGCAGCTTCCACACTGGACCTGGAACGCAGTGTTTGCGGTCCAGGGCCTGACTTCTACCCACACGCAAAACCTGACACCCTTCCTTGCTTACCCCTTTCCACACTGAACTCCGACATCGCATCTAGGTCCAGACTTTAGTTAATTTTTCTTTTGGCGCAACTTTTTGGCACTTTTGCTGTTCCTTTCAGCCTCCTGTGTCCCATCCTCTTGCTTAATTTTAGCAGTTGTCCTGCTACTTAATGCTTAAATATTGTTTGCATTAGCCTAATGTAACTCCGATTAGCTAAAGTGGTTAGCGACAGTATTGTATACATGGTTTCCTATGGTCCAAATCTCAAGTTTCTAGTCCTTATCTTTCAGAGTTATCAAGCAAAATGCTACTGTGATGGATATTTTTTTATTTTCATTTTTCAATAAAGTTTTGAAAGGTCATGTGAGCAAATGGTAGGCTACCACAATTTATGAGAAACTTGTGCTTTGACAGATTCCAGGATTTTGAAGAAATCAACAAGCACCGAACCGGACTGGTTTCAGCAAGCCCTTGAATGCTGCACGCAATGCCATAAATTGCTTGTTTCTAGTTGATACGATTCCTGAGATATGACAATTTAAGCATTGGGGTTTGATAATGAGTCGCCATTTGGCAAATAACTCTAAAATCTAAGTCGCCAACTGCTGAATTTTTCTCGCCATTTAGCGAGTGGTGACCGACATTGGTGAAGGTTGACTGGGATCATCAGTAGAGAATACTCTGTAGATGAGAGCAAAGGGACTTTGCCTTACCTTTTTGGTACAAGCAAAAAACCAGACTAGTTTTAGCAAGCTAAAAAAGCAGTGCTTGTTTGAGGATATACTCTACTGAATGTTAGGCACCCATGTTTAGGCATAATAATGGCTCTGCCATTAGCCTGATAGGCCTAACTGCGAGTGCCTAACAATCAATAGATTGGATCAACAAACAACAAACATGAAATAGTTTCCTCTTCTTAGCTTGCGAAAACCATTCCGGTTCGGTGCTTGTTCATTTCTTCAAAATCCTGGCATCTGTCAAAGCACAAGTTTCTCATAAATTGTGGTAGCCTACCATTTGCTCACACGACCTTTCAAAACTTTATTGAAAAATTAAAAAATCCATAACAGTAGCATTTTGTATGATAAATCCGAATGATAAGGACTAGAAACTTGAGATTTGGACCATAGGAAAGCTAGCAGAAGCACTTTTCATATACTGAAACATAAAACCCACCAACAAGAAGCGAAAATTTGTTGAGTTTGATTAAGCCTCACTTACACCAATCCAATAGTGGTAGGTCATTTGTCAATCATGAAAACCAATTTGTCAGTCGTGTTATTTTTCACTCATGAAAAACCAAAAGAAAGACGGCCGACAGCGTTCTTAATTTTGACCAATTTCTACCAATAAAGCTATAAATGGCAAATAAACGGTTCGGTATCATCTTATTTGATAGCATCAGTGTCTGTGCTACCAAATGCCCATCATCCTCAAACCCCTCCATCCCCCACATCCACCGTCGGAACGTTTCTCACTAGACCAAAGTAATGTAAGCTATAGGCTGCCATAGTTACTGTATAGCATCCCATGTTTTAATCCTGATACCTATGACTACTAAAATTCCTCAGTGGCTCAATCATCACAATATGTGTCGCAGACAAAATGCCTCTGCATTTCTCTGCAGACAAATCAAAGCTCTTTCTAACAAATTACCATATTACGATTACGAAATGCAAGTTTTTTTAACAAACTTTGTATTCAAAATACGTAAACACATTATACTGCGAGTGTTCAGAAAATCGAAGCACCAAAATAAAGATGCACAATCTCACAACAAGAAGGAAATCAGTCCAAATTTTCGCAAATTTTCGACAGTTTGCATGGAGGAGGATGAAATATGTCTCCCAACTGTCTTCTTCAGGCCCTAATTTAAGGTTTTACTACTACTTTGACTCGCATCATTCCGTTTGTTTACATTCAAACCACGGGCGGCCGTGGCCTTCAATGTTGGTCGGGCTGTAGCCACAGCCTTCGTTGTTGGTCAAGATGTTTCAATTTGGTTGCAAAGCTAGTGTGGAGGTTGGTTCTTACAAGGTATTGGATTGCAGGTGTGGAAGATGCCTCGGTATTCATGAGGTCGTAGTTCTCTATCCTATCCAGCCACATAAGAGACAACTACGACCTAATGAATATCCAGGCACCTTCCACACCAGCAATCCAATACCTTGTAAGAGCCGACCTCCACACCAGTCTTGCAACTTAGTGGAAATCACCCGACTAAAAACGAAGGCCATGACCATGGCCAGACCAACATCGAAGGCCAAGGCCAGGGCTACCACCTGACCAACATCGAAAGCCATGGTTGCCACAAAGTTCGAATGTAAACATACGGACTGATGTGAGTCAAAGCAACAGTAAAACCTCAAAATAGCACCTGAAATAGACTGTTGGGAGACTTATTTCATCCTCCTCCACACAAACTGTTGGAATATGTGGAAATTTAGACAGATTTCCTTATTCTTGTTGAGATTCTGCATCTTTATTTTGGTGCTTCGACTTTGTATTTAGTTGGAAGGTTGTCTAGTTGTAGTTATCAAATTTGCCTGTAATAACGAGTAACTTTTCTCGAGTAAAATTTCCATTTACCACGTTATGTCTTTGCTACACTTTTAGTTCCCAACGTGTTTTGTGGCAGAGATTGGGCCATTTCTATCCTATCACTCCAGCCTGTTGCTCTGTCTATAGACATGCGATGAGTGCTTCTCTACTGGATGCCTGCTGCTACCATGTGACCCCATCATAAGCAACAACGTTGTAGTTTACTCGGAGAAAGTAGTGTTTTTGCAGTGCGGCGAGAAATACTTTTTAAAAGAAATTTAAAAAATTTAAAACTCACTGCACAAATGCAGCAAAATATAAATCAGTTAGCAGCAGAAACTTTTTGGATCTTTTTAAGACTCAATAGCCTAGCCAAAATGAGGAATGATTGCAATCGGGCAACTGATACGAGATCTTATATGAGAACTGAGATCTTAAGAGGCAACAGATATTGATCCTTCCTCCTTCCTTCCTCTAGATCCTTCTTAACAATGCAGCTGCGCCTTAATACCAAAAAAGTTTACACAAGGATAGCAAACCAACTTCTTGTTTGCATTGCCGTGGTTAGAGAATCGCTAAGTTTAAAAAACCACTAACTGTAGCAAACTAACACCCACTGATTTTTTTTCTAAATTTGGTAAATTCGTACTGCAAAACTTAATAAATTTCCAAAAAAAAAGTACAAAATCAACTGTGAATTGGCTTTGTTTGAACTTGAAATCACAAGGGATAGCCCAATTAATTTTTATTTAAAAAAGCCAGTATAATCGACAACTAGGCTTAATCATTGAAACAAAATTCCGGGAGCAGTTACCACCGACGCAATGTTAAGGTGAGTGCTATACCAATTGAGGTTTGTGTGAATTAAATGAACCAACTAAGGAAAAAAAGTCAACGCTGTTGTTTTCAGGTTATCTAAAATGAACAGTTAATTAGTATTTGGTGCGTAATTGTGTTAAAAGGTTTGGCAGCAATCACCGTGCTCTGTACTCCTATTGCACAGTTCCTGAAAATACACGGGCGATCGTCTTCTTCAGGCTCACTACTTCGACTCAAAAAAACCTTGCACATATCCTTTCATTACTAGGTGTTTTGAGTCGAGTAGTGAGCCTGAAGAAAAAGACTGCCTGTATACTTTTCTCACCAGGAACTGCTGATCATCGAAAATTTGCAAGGATGTGTAGTTATATCTTGATTTGTGAAAATAGGCATAAAATATTTGATTTCTTCAGCATTGTAATAAATTTTCGTAGTAAACGGAGTGATGTTTTCAAACTGTACATGGAATCGAACCACTTTGAATTTACGAAACCATATGTTGGAAAAATTATGCTAGTACATATTGAAATATTTGCAAACTTTCGAGTTTGGCACATTTTCAATGAACAAATACGAAAAAGTCACTTGCTTTTATCTGCTTCAGGCCATTAATGTCAATAGTTCTTGAGTTTTTACCTCATTGTTGTTCCTAGCATGATTATTTGCATCCAATTTAAGTTCACCGCATCGGGCCTCCAATGTCGACGCTCAGAGGCTCGACTGAGGTTCGACGCTGTGAATTCAAATTTGGGTAATAATCAGACTAGAAACAATAATGAGGAAATAAAACTCAAGAACAAGGCTATTTACGTTACTGGCCTGAAGACGAACGCAAGTGACTTTTTAAAATTTGTTCGTTGAAAATTTACCAGTATTCGAATAAACCCTATTTAGCTACGCTCAACTAAATTTTACTGTAATTTTTCCCCACCATATTGTACCCCTATTTTTAAGCTGTTTCACTTTGTATCCTAATTCAACCATCAAATCCTTCTTTAAAAAACTGTACTGAAATCTTGCTAAATTGCACTTTCATCACAACAAATAGCATCAAAAAATGTCCTCGATTACTCAATAGGCTACAATCAGTTGAGAGCTGTTATTAAATCAGTTGAACAGTCATCTATCACTATGCTACGTGAAGAAAGTCTTGTTGTGGTGACAGCAAGACTGAGGTGGGAAGAAAGGGGGAATATGTAACCTACTTACCCCGAACGCCCTCAATGCACCAAAAAAAAAAGATGCTTGTGGACAACCGCTTTTTGCTTAGTGTCTTTATTCTCCTGCCCCGAATGCCAGGCCAAAATAAGAAAACCACTAACCAGTGCTTTTCAATGCCAATAGGCTCATCATGTTTTAAATTTGGTATTTCAATAAATAAACTCGTAAGTTAACGCTTTTAATAAACAGTTCCTCTTCAACACAAAGTTACGGAACTGTGCAATGGTGTTATTGTGTAAATAATTTTATAAAATCTACTAAGCATACCTTATTATGCATTTATCTGAAGAGGTAATAAATTGTGAAAAACTATTTTTACATAATAACACTAGGTATACCAAAAATTTGCATTCGGAACCCTTTTGTAGAATAGAAATTGTTTCGTAAAAGCGTAGTGGAATAACCAGTGCTGCCACCAGTTACTTTTTTCTTTTAAGCACACCTCTGATTGGAGTTCTTTTTGAGAACTGTGTTTCTCTTACTTGAAGCTTAACCTCTAGCCTAACACCAGGGGTCAAAATATTCGGATGCACAGGGGCAAATTGCACTCAAAAATCGCACTTTGCACATCTGGTGCAGGCTCTTGGGAATGCAAAATTGCACGTCGAAGTTGACTTTTTCATAACTTTTGAACCGCACAAGAACTTTTGAACCTCACAAGCTACAAACTTGTGGTTTACTTGTGGCTTGGGCTTAGAATTCGTGTGACACCATTCCTTCCAAAGATGATAAACTCAATTTTTTACTACATTTGGTTATACAACCCTCTCCAATGTCAGTAGCCACTCGCCATTTGGCGAATGGAAATCAGAAGTTGGCAGCTTGGAACTTGACCTTACTCGCCAAAATGGCAGCTAGCAATAGAGAACGACACTCAAAAGTGCGAAATCTCGGGAGCCATACAACTTAGAGACAAACGGTTTGCGGCACTATGCTCAGATTTTAAGGGCTAAGTAACTGCTGATTCTGCATTAATACTTGGATTAAAAAATTGTATAATTTAGAAAATGCATAAATTAGAAAAGCCATGCACTGTGCAAGATATATTTGGTATTTGCCAAGTAGAAATTGTGAAATGGCGAGTGCTTTTTAAGGTCTATTGGCCAGGAGGCGACGCTGCTGGATTGACATTCGAGAAGGATGTTTGGTTTTACTAGGAGTCCTACAGGTTTTTCAGTTGAATAGTAAAGTTAAGTCAGTTTTAAATAAACTGCAGGAAAACAGTACATATTATTGAGATGCTTAATGTAAAAATTTTCAACGGCTATAACATAGGAGACCACAGTGTTGGTTTACACTTTGGTTTTGCACTCCGAAAACTTTTTTGGCACCCCAGTAACAGATTTTGGGGTGCAATTTGCGCCTGGATCAAAATTTGGAAATTCGACCCCTGCTAACACAAAATTATCCCGTTATGTTTTGAGATTTACCCCCAGAACATGCAGAATGCATGCAGTTACTGCTAAAAGCAACAGCTTCTTTTGCAAGAATGGGCTTATGAATAACAAACAGGAGGGTGGAAAAGGCAGAAACGAGTTTCCTGTCTACCAAGGTTGGTGTGGGTTTTGCCAGAGTAGTATAATAATGTCACACGGAATATTTCGTATTGGACTGGGCTGGGGACTGGGGATGCAGCCAACCCCTCTTAAGCCGATTTTGGAGGGCCAGCATGATTTGATTTCAGACAGTTTAATTACAAGCGTCCGTTGTCAACCTCCTTTGTTTTGGGGAATTTTTTTTACTACAATGAAGCTTTGTTACCATTTCCAGTAACGCGGCACGGCACGCATTCAGATTTCAGATGAAATAATTAAAGCGTGCCAAGCAGCGCCAGCCCGTGCCATTCTGGGCTGGCCGCTTGTTGCGTAGCGGCTTTCGTGGCTCGCTTGAGCCTGACATGGGACGACATGGCACACACAGTCGCACACATTATTCCGTGTGAAATCCGTAGGCGGAGCATGGCATCTCGTTGCATGCAAACATTATTTCGTGTGAAATCACAATTAGTAACCTAGTTACCCATTTACCTAACTTTCTGCTTTCAATGCATATTAATATCAGGGTACTTTAGTATGCTACACTCAGTTGTATGTTACACGTCATTTACAATTAAACTTTAACAGCCGTGGAAAAAAGCTGATGGTAAAAAAGAACCGTGGAAAAAAACTGAAAGAAAAAATGCCGATGGTGTACATTATGCCTACTGCTTAAACGTAGTTATGTATACATTCATCATTCATTCGAAATACATTGCTGCAGCTCATACTGAAAAATCAATAACTCGAAAAAATTAAAACAATGGAAATGTTCACACTTTCACAAACCAGACATACTTTGTCCTGCAAATTTTCGACACTACCGGTATACAGATTTCTTCAGGTCATAATTTCCTTGAAGCCTGATAAATGATGATGTGATCAGCATGGTAACAAAAATTTGCACGACAAAGTGTATCTGTTTTGTGAAAGTCTGCAAACATTTCCATTGTGTTACTTTCATCATTCATTAAGTGAATGTTGCTCGATCAAGGTTACCGTAACTTAATCACCTATTAGAATCATTAAAGAAAAAGTCGAAGTCACATATTTCTTCTTGAAATCCTTAACTGGGGAAAGGTTAGTCTTTAGTTTGATCGGGCGACTGTGGATTATTAAAGGAGGGGAACGCACGGTCTATAATCCCTGTTGGCCTGAACTGTTTCAGGTATATCTTGGACGCATTGGCGGTACCACAGCTCTCTAATATGGAATCCAGCAAACATAAAAAAACACAGTTTTTATGAAAACATAGATTAGGTTAGAGTTAGGTTTACCTGAGTTAAGCTAAGTTAGGAGTCGTGTAATCAGGCAGATTATGTGCACTTTAACAAAATCAAGGCCTAGTTTCCAACGAATTCTCCGGGACGAAAGTCTTTCAAACCTGGATCTCCTCGCCAGAATCAAGAGTCAAAGCCAAATTTCTTATAAAAAGTTTTCTCTAAAATTAGGGTAGAAGGGGAGGGGGGGGTATCAGGAAACCATAAATTTACTACAAATTCCGTAACTTGGTACTGTAGCCTAATAAGGGGGTGACGTAGGCCTATTTGGTCGACTTTGGAGAAAAAAAGAAAATTTGGGAAAACGTTTTAATTCGTAAAAAAGACAGCCTACAAAGTTCATTCGGCGCTCACTTTCACAACTAAGATTATTGTCCCTCCGTGTTGTGCAGTTTTTCTGAGGAAGGAGAACGGTTTAGCTCTCTGAAAATTCAAGTTGAATAGTGACCTGTGTTCGGAATGTTGGTTTAGGTGTGATTTGATTAGGCCAAACAAAAAAATTGTTTGGTTTGCGTTACGCAGTTAAAAAAAATAGGGTCGGTCAGTCGAAAATTTTATGTTTTTGCACTTTTTTTATTACTAAATCAAAGTCTTACTTCAAAAATTGTAATTTATCATTTTTTTAATGAAATAAAGATACATTAACCACATTTTCCCTTTTTCAAGGAAGCAGTTGAACCATATTTGTGTAGTAGGGTGGAGCATCAAAATAGGATGTGTTTTTTTCTTTAGAAAGAAAGAAATGTTTTAAAGTCGGCTCGTAAAACTAGGGTCGGTCGGGTAATGCAAACCTAACCATTTTTTTGTTTGGCCTTACTTATGACTTTTCAAAACCACTTTTATAGCTGTTTACCGGTTTCGTTGAATAGCGTTGTCCATCGTTGCGCAAACAAATAACTATATTTAGGCAGCATTTTTGTACATTTTCCACCAAGTTATTTTCGCAGTTTTTTACCATCGGCTTTTTTTTCTGTGGCCATTTTTTGGTTCTTTTTCCATTAACTTTTTGAGGAATGGGCAATTGAGGAATGGGCACCCCTTCTGTAATACCTTGTGGAACCGAACTAGGTTAAAGTCTGATCTAGACACACGCTAGTGTGTCGCCGCCAAGTAACAGTAGATCATCCGATTGTTAAAAAATTGATTGTTAATGATAAAACCAGACATGTTCTGTTAACTGTAAGCAACTGAAAGCATATTTTGGCATATTGAGGATAAATCCCAATGCGACAGAAATGTTTCAAGTTGTGGAAAATGTAAGGGGAAGGGTCAGAGATTAAGAAAAACTAAAATTTAAAGGATGAGTGACCACTAATCAGAGAGAAAAAGATGCGTCTATAACGTTGTTTTCATGTTACTATATAGCTAGCTAATAAGATTTTTCCCATGTTAAATCCCATAGACTTTTTGCTCATGGCTAGCGCAAAATTGAGACGTCGTACGTAGCTGAACTTTTGCACACGGATGCATGGTGATCTGAGCATGGTCCTTTTGTTGGTTTGGGGTTGTAGGGGTCAGGACAAATGCGTGGGAGGGTTTTGAAATTCGCCATAAATGGATTTTATTCTGGTTCTTTTTCAAGTTGCAACCAAAGATTCCAAGCAACAATGGCTTGAACAATTAACACTGGTCCTTAGATGATTGTAAAAGTCTGAACGAACTAAAAGCTGAACTGTAACGAAGGACAAAATAAAGGAACATTAACGTGGCCGTGGACTGCGTAAGAATAAAGGGATGCACGTTAGAGGACGGTTACGCAACAATACAAGCATCCATGACCAAGCGTGGTTTTTGCAAATAACCCAAAAATAAAATGCTTCACGTTCTGCTGTTTTAGCAACGGGGGTTTTTGCTTGACTAAACGTGAACGAAGAAAGCAAACGAAAAAAATCTAAATTTTTCTGATGTAAAAACTGATTATTTGCAGACATGAAATGCCTCCAAAAAGAAAGGAAGAGCGAAATATAAGATGGTGCGCTGGCTTTTTGTATGTTCACAGTTTTAAGTTACATGTGCCTATCAACTGCAAGCAACTAAAAGTGTAGCTTGTCATGTCGAGAATAAATGCTGCCGAAATATTGAAAAAGTAAGGGGAAGGTACAAGGATAAGAAAACAACTAAATAGGGGGGGGGAATTAAAGCTTAAACAACAACTAAAGGGCATGCGCTGATTGAGTGAGCGAAGTGAACGATTTCAGCAATTGTTAGCCAGTGTCTTCAAAAATGGGACTGAAGAAACGTAAGCATGTGACGAATGCTCGTACACTAAATTAAGCCATGTCAATGCTAATCAAACGGCTAATTGGCAAACTTAAATTTGGAAATTATCAATGTGAAAATTTATAGATATCAAATTCCTCCAGAAAAAAGGAACAGATGAAGATAAGACGGATTAACCTTTTGTACGTTCACAGTCCTATGAAAGTTGTGATAGCCACCCAAAACCAAAACTGGTAGAAAAACACGCCAAGTTTCTAAAAACGATCAGCCTTTGAAGGTAGTGATATCATTCCACCAGGGAAAGGCCGCCAAGGTTAATCCTATTAACCAAGTTAATCGCACCGAATAATACTTTGGACGTTAAATGAAAACTTGATGATTGCTACCGCTAGTAGCAATCTTCTAGTTTTCATTTAACTTTCAAACTATTAGTATGTGCGATTAACTTGGCTAATATGATTAACCTTGGTGGCCTTTCCCTGGTGGAATGATACCACTACCTTCAAAGGCCGATTGTTTTTGGAAACTTCGCGGGTTTTTCTACCAGTTTTGGTTTTGGGAGGATTTCTTTAACTGCTGAAATAGCCTGATTTTAAAAGGATGCATCTCGCAGTGCAGCCTACTAAGAGGAAATTTCTCACCAATGGGCACCTGAAGAACGCATGGAATTAAGCTGCAGCTGAATGAAGGATGTTGTGTAGCCTGTTACTTTATCCAAACTTATTTAAAAATTGGATCGGCTTTTCGTTCAAGCCAGCAAGCAGTCTTTCATGATTGTTGCAGTCGGATGCTAACCATGTGTCCATTGCAACTCCCTCCTTGATTTATAGCTAATTTATACAAGCTATTATGAAATAGTTACAAATCAAGGAGGGGTGGCAAAGTGTCCTTTGCTGAAAAAAATGGCCGACATTTGCTAGAGTGGTGGTGTAAAAGGGCCAAAACAAGGCACAAAAACCGGATAATCATCAACTAAGAAAGTGATACAAAAAGCGCAAAGCGTGGAAGAAAAGCTTAAAATCACAAAAGGGGGGAGGGAGGGGGGGGACAAAGAGAGGTACGTTTACATGTACATCACTAATCAAACAAAACGGTTGGATATTTCACACACACACAAAAACAGAATGTTAAAAAAAAACCTATATAATACATAGAATACGTCACACAAACATTAAACATTTCAAACACAAACTGCGTAAACTTTCTGACATAACCACTGAGTAAAAGCAGTTCTTGTTCCCTGGATTTGGAGTTCAAATTATAGTTCGTTGCGTTCGAGTGAACTCTAATCCGTTGTTATTCGTGTACCTTCATGGGGATATGAACTCTAATTTATTTTCCTAAACGGGGAAAATCATTTTTTGTTCAGTTAGTTTACAATTAACGTAGGCTTCTTCACACCTATACTGCTGAGGGAAGACTGCGGCAGTCTTCATTGCTACACTTTTTTTCATTGTTACAGTGTTTCAACATTTCTCAGTTCCACCCGCATTATTGTGTATTTATTAAGGAGTGTTAATCGGTTTAAAGCAAGTACAAAGCTTCACTAGAAGCAGAAAACCTTTTCCCTTTTCTTAAACATCCAGTCTAGGTTAAGGTATCAGTGGCTCACCGCTCTTCCGTTATCCTGCCACTTTAACGTGGTGAAACTTTTTATTTATTATTACAAAATAATGATCCCATAGTAGAATTCAGAAACTATAAAGCTTCGTACTGGTTTTGCCTCGTTATACCATGTTAAAGTGAACATTTTAGTGGTTAATATCTGCACCATTTTTTTCATATTTTCAAACTTAATTCGGTAAATGTGTCTCATAGACCTTGGTAGCAAGCATACCAAAATTTATTAAAAGCCGTCGTATCATACCAGAAATTTGGACTAGAGCTGAATCAGAATCTGGTTGTTTGTCAGTCAAATCGGCTCCTTTCAGTTTATCACACTATTGGTGATTTATAATGATTAGTTTTTAGTTTTTTAGCAATTTTTCAGCCATGTTGTTTAGCCAAGTAGAAGACACCGCGATTAGCTTATCTACGGTGTGAAACAGCAAAAAAATGTAAAACAAGTGAATGAACCAGTAAGGTTTCACAGTACTACACACTATGGCAACACTGTTTATTCATGTCTATTCGTGTTCCTTCCCTGTTCTTACTTCAGTTAATCCTGCCTTAAACATCATACCAGTTCATTTCTGTTTTCTGATCTGGGTTTCATTTCAAGCGTTCAACTTTTGACATCATCAGACGACTTTGTAGACTATTTTCCTAAAGACCCATTACTTTAGTTGATTGCATGATTTTGATCCGATGTCCACTTGCTGGTTGCTGACCACTCTGATTACTCATCTGGTCTTGCTCACGTAATTTTGGTACACGTTAAGAAACTGATTTTTTTTTAACTTCTGCTTGGGGCGTGGCCTAAAAGTTCCTCTATTGATGGGAAAAACGTTTATACTATTCTCAGAATTGTGAATCTAGGGATTTGGGAGTATTTTACTGATTGAGTCTACATCACATAAAGCTATTATCTCGGCAGCCACAGCCAATGTAAAAAATAATTTACACCACTATTTTGAACTCTATTATAGTATTTAAAATACTATGATAAACTTTGGTTAAAAATTGTTGGTGTAAATTTTAACACTCTTGCCCATTAAGCTTCAACTATTATCTAAAAGCTTTTGCTGGTTTTACTGAAAATTTAAAATGTCAAAGTAAAAATTAGTGATTTTATTGACATGAGCAACGCTCTTACGTAAAACTTGGAATATTTTTACTGACTTTAGAAATAAAAAATTTGAAGTAGAACGACGTCTGCTGAACCGATATTTCTGTTTAAAAATCATATCACCTTTCACATGCTTCTAGCAAACATATTAGTTTGTAATGTGTTAAGATTCAGATAGGATCCTAAATTAAGAATCCTCAAGATCCTGTCCTGGATCTTACAGATCAGCAAGATCTTACTATTCCTGCGAGTGTCCTGTACGTCTTGTAAGATCTTACTTGAAATAGGATAATATCCTAGCAGGATCCTAAATAGGTAAAGGAAGCCTTAAGATTCTACATAGGATCATACTAACTCTGCAAAATCTTAGTCAATCTTGTAGGAATCCATAAGAACTTATAAGAAGCTACAGGAACTTGTAAGATCTTATATAAGATTGACACATGGGCAGTCGCAACAATCGGCCAGCAATGAAAAAACGCATTGTCGTTACGAATCATCCAACTTTCATCCAAAGGCTGGAAAACCCTGGACATTCAAATGCCCTCATTTTTAGCAGCTTCATAAATCATTATAGCATTACATATTACTTCCATTAAAGGGTAAATTACAAGTTTATGGTGAACAGGAAGCAACTGACAAGATGAATTTGCATCACTTGCTCAATGGCAGAGGTTGATTCATATTTCTACCCCTTAGGACTACAAAAATCCCCCCTCCCCTCCAAAAAAAATTGCTTTCATCAGCTTTTTTTTCAGGTTAAACGTTTATCCTTGGTTCCAAAACCATGGTTAAAAAAAATGGTTCAACCATGATTTAACATACGGTAAAGTTGGACAATATTACCATGATTCAATTCACGTTATGCCATGTTGGAACCACGAGCTACATTGAGATATAACTAGAATTTAACCTACGTTAAAATACAATAAAAACCACACTCAACATAATAAAAAAACGGTAGTGTAACTCAGGTCAAACCTCTGTTAAAGCATGCTTAAAACCTTAGTTCAAATAATGGAACAATGATCAATAAACCGATGTGGTTTGATGCCTGTTAAAATACAATCAATTTAATGCATGTTTAATGTATGTTAAAGTACAGTTGAACCTTAGGTGAAGTTAAGGTGTAAGCTGATTAAACCTACACTAAAGTATGCTAAACCTAAACCTCCCCCTCCTCCTGCCCCTCCAAGCAAACCGACCCAACATCTGTATCCAACCAGACTCGCTTTAAGACAAACATCCGGCGACCTACCACCTACCCCAGTTCTTCCGAAGCAACCCCATATCTCGCAAACACTCGAAGTCCTCCCAGCCACCCACTCGATAGAATGAATCCCAATGATTCGAAACGCGGTCTATGCTGTTCCATGTGCCGAATGCGATGCAATTTACATCGGCGAAACCCAAAGGCGAATTTGCAAAACAGTCCACGAGCACATGCTAGCACCTGATAAAAAAGACGCACAAAATGGGGTAGCCATGCATCACGTCAAGTTCCAACACGACATCGCCTGGAACAATACACACATGCTCCTCACATCTAACACCTCCAGTGACGCACACCTACAAGCCCTAGAATGCATGCCCATTCAACTATTCTAGTCTAAAAGAAGACCACTCATGAATTTACAGGAACCAGCACATAAAAATATCCAGAAAATCACTACACCTGAACTGACAGCAAGCCTCTCCAAGAAATGGCACAAACTGCTGACTACTACTTCAAAAATGAATGAGCAGCACGAGTTTGCAGCACGAGATGGCAGCACCATCCAAACGGCCAACGGCAGCGAAATTCAAACATTAACTCTAGCATGTAGTCGTTATTTTTGTGCGTGCTCGTACACTTTTTGCCTGATGAAGGTAGTGGATGTTCTCTGTAAGCATATTATACTACCGAAAATTCGTTAAACCAATCATTGTTTTTGGTTGTTTCTTTTCTAGCATAGCGTCAGTCTTCTTTTCACGATTTATATTTTAGGTATTTCTGCTAAAGTTACGCCAGTTCTGACTTGTCCTTAAACAATTAATTGGCATTAATTGTTTTAAACGGTGAGAGCCTTTTTATAAGCAACTGAATTTTGTACATAATTTAAGAAGTGTCATAATGTCAGATTTTTTACGTGTTTCTTAATGAGCAGACTCTACAGACTCTAATGTTTAACTATGGCACAATGATGAATAAACCTCTTTTTATGCATGGTAGACCATATTCAGATAATGGTTTGACCTCTGTTAAACCATAGTAATCTAAGGGAAGGTTTAGTTTAACTTATGTTAAACCATAGTGCAGCTACCAAGAGAAGTTTTCATCATCTAATGTAAATGTATTTGTGTCTATTTCCGAACATATTGTAAAACATATTGTTGACTGTAAAATATAAATTCTTACAGTCTGTCAGAGTTTTATTTAAATTAATTTCTGTGCATATAAATATCCTAACCATTTTCCTTCATTTACTTCGTACTTTTGTTCATTAACTTTTTTGTTAAAAATATTTAATCCAAGTTTGTTAATCCTCTGATTAAATCAAAGCGTAGCAATCACGTATACCAAGGTGAGTTGTATTCCTCCATGGTAAAATTGTATTTAAATCTTGGTTTTACCATATTATTAACAGTGGAAAAATGGAGGTTTTATGTAGGTATACCAACCAAGGACGTACCATGGTTTCATAATTTCTCACCTCACATAATTGTTGTTTTATAATGGTAAAACACTTGCATCATTATGGTAAAAAACATGATTTAGTGAAGGTACAGAAACCATGGCAATGACAGTTGGTTGTTTTGCACTACGGTTAAACTCCATTTACATTTTCATAAAACCAATATATCATTAGTGGGAAAACTGCTGTTTTATGTAGGTAGACCAACCAAGTATTCCTATTTCTTTAGCTCGTTTTTTTTCTCTTTGTTTTAAAACAATGAAAGGCTTTCATGATTATGACAGTTAACCATGATTTAATCAAGGTGCAGAACCCAAAGATACCAAGGTTAGACTGTTTTGCACCTTGGTGTAATGGTATTTATGTTTTGGGTAAGCATATAACTGTTGGATAATAACAATTTTATGAAGGCATACAAATCCAGGATACATATCTATTCGCCTCATTTCTATTCTTGGTTATAAAACATTGAAACACTTGCTTAATCGTAGGTATTTAACTATGATTTAACGAAGGGGAGAAACCAAGGATACAAAGATCCAGTTGTTTTTCTTCATGTTTTAATTGTGTTTATAATTTGGTCAAACCATGATGACACCATGGCATCATTAACGGGACAACTGTAGTTTTACATAGGTAGACAAACACATATCACCTCGTTTTTATTATAATTTTAAAACAGTGAAATGCACGCATAATTATAGTAGTAACCATGATTCAATCAAGGTATATAAACCAAGAATCCCAGGGTTGGGTTGTTTTACTCCAAGATTTAATTGTATTTATATTTTGATTAAAGTTTGTTATCAACAGTGGGATAAAACCCTTGCATAATTATTGTAGTTAACCATGATATTATTAAGGTGGAGATTCTATGGTATAGTTGTGTTGCCCCATGGTAAAATTGTATTTATGTTTTGGTTAAAGCGTGTTATCAATAGTGGCATAATACAAGTTTTTTGAAGGCATCCAACCAAGGACGTTTAAGGTTTTATATTTTGATACTTCATTTAATCTTGATTTTACAATGGTAAAAAAGCAGTATAGTAATAGTAGTTAATCATAATAAAATCAAGGTACAGAAACCATGGACACCAAAGTTGGGTTATTTTGCGCCATGGATGAACTGTATTTTTATTTTGGGTAACCATGTTATTAACTATGGAGTAACGACAATTATATGTTGGTAGACCAACCAAGGTATATTATGGGTTCATGTTTTGTTGCCTCAATTTTGGTTTTATGACTGTTAAACTCTCGTGCAATTATAGTAACAAACCATGATTTAATCATGGTGCAGAACCCGTGGATAATGAGGTTGGATGTTTTTCCTCTATACGTAAACCCTATTTATATTTGCATTAAATAACTGTATTAACAGAAGCCAACTGCAGTTTATGTGTAGACAATAACCAAGAATTGATATTGGTTTTATGTAGACGTCTCCATGATCCAATTATGGTTACTTACACGGATTAATCAAGGTTAAGAAACCAGGGTGGATTATGCTTTCTATATGGATCGTGATGATTTTAAAATTCTTGAACGTTGGTAATACTATAGTAATATTATGCTGCATAACGTCCTTTTGTGTAACCATGCTTTCATCCAAGGCTGGACTTAGGATGAACCATGGTTGACATCACTTTGCATTAGTTAAACCATGGTTACCATGGTTTACAAACAGAATATGCAGTTAGATGATAACACTGACCCAAGCTTGGATACTTAAGTGAAACCATGGTAATACCTAAATTACCAAGCTTAAACCATGATCCATTTTTGCTGGGGTATAATCACATACCGAACACGACTTTCTGTGTTGTGAATAATGGCTCATTAATTTAGGCTTAATCCGTACTACAAAAACGATTGAAAATCAGAGCATAATTACAATAGTTACGAGGAAAACAAAATAGCAACAAAGTGTTCCTTGAACGTTTTAACTACCATGCAGTCAAGCTTAGGGGCAGCTTCTACAATCGAGCACGTGAGTTCCTAGCTTTCCAGTGTCAATGAGCACAGTTAAATTTCAGAGTGTACAGTTAAATTTCAGATTGCAGTAAACGAAATCCGTTTTCGTTCTCTGCAGTCTGAAATTTAGCTGCACTCTGAAATTTAACTGCGCTCATTGACACAGGAAAGCTCGGAATTAACGTGCTCGCTTGAGGCTGCCCCTAAGCTTGACTGCATGGCAGTTAACTAAATATGGATGCAAACCTATTTACGTTGCCTTTTGAACTTATATGTCAGACTGCCTGAGCGGGGAATCGAACCTCTGAAATCAAAGGCCAAGGCCCTACCGCTAAGCCAGACTGACACGGCCATGGCAGTTAAAACGTTCAAGGAAGACTTTATTGCTGTTTTGTTTTCCTCGTATCTATTGTAATTATGCTCCGATTTTTAATCTGTTTTCGTAGTTTGTCATGTTGATTAATGCTCACGTACAACTTTGTAAGTAACTTTTTTGCTGTATCTTGTTCAGTTTGGGAGATTGAATGTGGATGACCTTGAATGCTGTTTTCAAGGTTTTTGAAAATATCTTCATTCGCTTTGCCATATCTGACTTACAAATATGTCCTCAGAATTAACATAGGACCACTAACGGGAGTTATTTGCGTGCGACCAGACTTTTGCCTCAACCTGTATATGCAGGTTTAGTCAAAAGTCCCTCACACTGAACGAAAATTCCTACAGCATTGAGATTGCACACCTGACACATAAGACCTGTCATGTTCCTTGTCACAGACAAAACCTCTTGAAGACTCACGTTTTCTGGCTGGTTTATTCTCCAATTTACACTTACATTCATACTGTGATGACATCAAAAGATAATAGATTGCAGCAGATTCATATCCCACACAAAACTCAACAACAAAGTTGGCGCCATTTTCGTCAGCAAGAAGAAGGAAGTGACATCATTCAGCCTCCCTATGAGAAATGTTGAGTCAATGCCAGCTGAGCACGAAGCGGCCCTCACAAACTACATGACAAAACTCCTCTCCCCCCAAAATTTGTCCTCCTGGACAAAGCCGTCTCGAAATTGCGGTGAAAACTTCATAATCAGCTGAACTTAAGTTTAAAATGACATTAACATAGGTACCATCTCCATGCTCCCATTTTCTAGATCGTATAGTCTACCATTGTGTTTGCGTAATTAACAGTTGTCGCATAAAATCAACTGACATTTAATCACTCAGTTGGAACATGTTAATATCAGACTAGGAATTCTGTAATCAACGCATACTTCTAAACAAGTCTGGAGAATTTCTAATTTCTCAGTGCGTCATAGAGGTGCGCATACTAGGGAATCCCGTCCCACTTCATAATTAACCTAATCTCCGAATTCAGTTGAATGCCAGGTAATTTCACAGAAACTGATAATTTTACACTTCATTTTTTATCTACCCAGTATGATTGTTTGCATCAAACGTTTTATAATAATAATATTAATCGTAACATGTACAGTAACATAATCTAAACAATAACACAAATTTAATAGTCTACTTAATACTTCGCTTGTCCATGAAAGTTCACTAGATCCCTCCTGATTCCCATTCCCACTTCGCTACATAATGATACGGCATTAGGTCATCACGCCTACTGAGTTCACAAGATTCAACACCTCTGTTGTTCCACATCATCATGAAGATGTCTTCTCTCCGTCTGTCGTTCTCATGGTACACGAGGTTAATCACATAGTCTTTCAGTCGTTCAGGTAGTCTTCTCGTTCTTTCTGGTCTGTTGATCCGTACGAAAGATTTTTAAGATTCATCTCTGGAACTCTCACCTTCTGAGTCCTCGTCAGAATTTTCTTCTCTGGACGTCTCACTGACATTGTCCTCCAGCTCGTTTGAGTCTGTGTCGGAATATTCACACAGTCTCGTTTTTTATCGGTGTGTTTTGAGCGACGTTCTCCTCTCCAGGTCCCTCCGTTGAATTGCTCATCCCAGTGTCAAGTGACGACCCCGTTTCTGGGTGATAGTATATCTCTAGATAAGCCGCTGCAACCTCTTTGATATTTCTTGGATTGTCAAGTTCCTGTACCGTGATTGCGATTTCCCTTTTCTAGCTATCACTCTGAATGGTGCTTCATATACTGGGATAACTTCTTACTAATGCCCTTCTGATCAGAAGAGATAATGTGTGTTTTGACCTTTACCAAGGATCAAATTCCTATTCTTACTGTTGCTCTCTTCTCGTTGTAGTATTTAGCTGAGTTCATTGCAGCCTCAGTGAGGTGCGCCCGCGCTATATCTCTTGCTTCTTTCCACCTTGTCTGTTGTTCTTCCAGGTAATCTTCGGTGGAGATGCTCCCACCTTGCTGTGGCAGGCAAACCATGGAGAACTCCCTTGTCGGATCACGACCATGTAGCACATAGTATGGGGCATCCCCAATCGAAGAATGAGGTGTGTGCCTCAACGCAGTTTCCAGGTTTGGTAGATATGTCCCCCAACTTGCGTTGTTCTTTTGTCCGAAGACGCGCAGAAAGCCTTTGATTGTCCTGTTCGTCCTTTCGGTCGCATTAGCTTGCGGATAATATGGGCTTGTCCTCCGATCTACACTTCCACATTTCTTCACAACTTCAGTGAAGATCTTTGCATGATTAATCCCCATTCACTCGTACATCGTTCTATTTTACCATCCTCTAGTAGTTCGTGTATCATTTCTTCCATTTTCTTCCTCATTGCAGGGGAGTTCCTGTAGTACTTGCCAGCATAGGGGACCGGTTTTTCATGAAACTCAATCTTATGTCTACCAACATTTGTCTTACCCGCTTTTCCTGGAAAGATGCTTGCATGTCTGCATATTAAATCGTCTAGCTCTGCCGTTTGTTCATCATTTAATACGTTGAATGTCTCTACGTTGCCATTTTCAGTAGCCATTCTCCACAACGGGTTTAACTTTATTTCACTGCTTTCCTCAGTCTCCAGTTTTGTATTAAAAAAGAAGTCTTTCTTCCCCACTTTTCCCGGGAAATATGCCTGTCCATTGATTATATCCAATATTACCCCAGTCGTTATTATAAAGTCCATACCTAATATGCAGTTGTCACCCAGGTTTTCAAATACTGCAAAATCTAGTTTGTAATGTCTTCCTTCAATTAATGTGTTCAATACGACTTTCCCGACAGGTGTCATTGTCGATACTCCATATGTCAATTGGGCTGATGCACTGTTACATTGTTGCAACTTATGGTCCATCTGTAGGGCTTCGAACCATTTTAAGGAAATATTGTTCCTCGTCGATCCTGAGTCGATTGTTCCACCAAATGTCGTCGACCCTACTCGTAGTCGAATTCTCGCCAGACCTGTGTCACTTTTGAAGCATATGCCTGATTTTTATTCCTCGGTTTATCATATAGTCTTGCAATGTGTCCCTCCGTCCCACAATTGTGGCATGCAAGTGTACTCATCCATGGCCTCCATTTCTCTCTATTAGCTGAAAAGTCTTTGCTCCTTGCTCCTTTGTTTTCCTGTTGTTTGTCAACATTTCCCCTATTATCTGTTGTTTCTACACCGCTTGATGTTTTAATGCTTGTTGACCGTTCGTCATTCGTTTGTTGGGTGCACTGTTTACCATTTGCCTGCCCATTTGTATGTTCTTTCTTTTCATCCAACCCTTCTTTCTTGCCGCTGTCACTGGTCGTCGCTGCACTATTCACTTTCTTAGACTGTGGGAATTGTTGCCAGGGTCGCAGCTTCCTAATTTCTTCATGCAGTTCTTTGTAGTTTGATGGTGCATTTCTAGCTAATGTTACTCTTATACAGTCTGTCATTCTTTCAATTATAAAGTCAAATTTTGTTCTGATTCAGTTATTTTGTGCTTCATTTGGTCATATTTCTCCTTAACGGCAGCTGTGAACTTTATTGATGCCTGATCTTGTTTCTGCCAAAATCAAAATCTTGATAATTCAGCTAATATTTCCTGATCAGTCTTCTGCTTCCAGAAATCTTTCTTCAGGTTCACCTTTACCTCTTTCCACGTTGCATAGTTTTTTCCAAATGCTTTGTACCAGGTGGTGTAGCTTCCAGCCAACGTCTTCGTCAAAATGTTATGAAGCCCCTGCCCTAGAAGCCCCCTTTCAGAGATGTATACCTCTGCTTTTACCATCCAGTCCAATAAGTTCATTTCATCGTTTATTTCTTCCAGTGTTTCATTCGCATTGTACATAGCATGCATGTTTATGTGTCGGTCAACACATTCCCGTTCTCTTGTATCAGCGTTGCATCCCCTTGCAACCCTCTTGCAGTTCCTGTCTTTGTCAATGTTAACAGTTGTTGTGCAACCCTTTTCCCTATCGGTGCCATTTTCTGTATTGACCTGCCTATGATATTTGTTACTAGTCTCATCACCCATTTGCCTTTTTCCCCATTTGGTATACTCAGTACACTGCTCACATTCACATTCGCGGACCGATTCATATTCTAGGTTTATTCTTCACAGTTGTGTCGTCCTTCTTTTTATCGTGCAGGTATTTGGGGTTTCTCTCAGCTTTATTGGGGTTTTCCAGGATGCAGTTTGCGTTTCGTTTCTGCATAGTGATCGAATGTTCTTTGCATGCAATTATCCTTTCTGGATTGCCCATCCGTACATTTGTATGGTCTTCCTCCGGGGTTTTACCTTCATTTTGCATCACGTGCGCATCACAATGGCATGGTCTCTCACGATCTGCATTTGTATGGCTTCTCACCGGAGTGTTTTCATTAGTTTGCATTATATGTGTGTCACAAGGACAACGTGTCTCACTCTTTGCAGTTGTATGGCTTTTCACCCGAGTGTTTTCTTTAGTTTGCATTATATGCGCATCACAATGGTACTGTGCCTCACTCTTCGCATTAGTATGGCTTTTCACCGGAGTGTTTTCTTCAGTTCGCAGCCCTCCTTGTTGCAAGTCACTCCCGCACCACTGCCATAAGGTTCACTGCGGCTACTAATATTTTCGTCATGTGCACACTTGTCATTTACCTGATAGCTGGAGTCCATGTGAGTTTTTGTTACATTGTGTGTCGTACTAGCACTGGTTCTCGTCATACCCTTAATACTAATCAAAACATCCTGTCTCTTACTACAATCAATGCACTTGCACACTGTATGTTTCACTGTGTTATGTGTCTTCGAATACCTACTATCTCCTCTTTCCTTTGCTAAAGTGACATTCATGTTATCTGTATGCGCTCCTAAGTTAGCCAATTCCTCATTCATGTTGCTTCGTGTCATGTGTATTTTATTTTTCGCATGAGTAGTACCTTGTTCCGGTCCTCTCCCTCTCTCTCTTCTACCTGAAAATAGTCATTTATTTCAAAAGGTGCACTCCTATCTAAACATGTATCACCCTATCTATCCTATCCTTTCCTGCCTGTCCAATTCTATTTTGAACTAGAACTGTTTAATTTTCCCTTGGACTAGCGCATGTTTGTGTGTTTTGCTGTTGTTTTTTTGCTCTCCTGTTTTCTGTTCCACAGCATTCGTGCTTCGTGGTCGGCTTATGTTTCTTCGATCACGCGCTCCACGCCTTCTCAGCAGGTGTGGAGGAAGGTGCGCCAGATCTCGGGGAGGACCGTGCCTTCCCCGGTATCGCAGCTGAGGGTGGCGAACGCCATGGTTTCATCTGTGCCGGATATCGCCGATTGTCTTGCGTCTGCATTTGTGCTGGTCTCGAGTAATGATCATTATGATCCTAGTTTCCTCGGGATTAAGCATAGGGATGAGGCTCGCTCTCTTGACTTTAGCTCCGATGGGCTGGAGCAGTACAATTTGCCGTTCACCAGGCAGGAGTTTGTTTCTGCTTTGTCCAAGTCGCATGATTCCACCCCGGGCCCTGATGATGTTCAGTATCAGCTGTTGCAATATCTGCCTCTTGCTGGAAATGTTCAACCGTGTGTGGGTGGAGGGCTCTATTCCAGCTGTGTGGAGGGCAGCGGTGGTCATCCCGATTGTGAAACCGGGCAAAGACCCTATTCTCCTTCCAGTTATCGCCCAATCGCCTTGACTAGCTGTGTCTGTAAACCTATGGAACGGATGGTCAGTGAGCGGTTGGTTTGGGTGTTGGAATCACAGGGATTCTTATCTGCGTCCCAGTGTGGCTTTCGAAGGTTTCGATCAACTATCGATCATCTTGTTGACCTTGAATCAGATGTGAGGGAGGCTTTACGCCTGCGTCAACATCTGGTTCAAGTTTTCTTTGACTTGGAGAAGGCTTATGATACGACCTGGCGTTATGTGATTCTCCGTAATCTCTATGACTGTCGCTTGAGGGGACGGATGCCACTGTTCCTTTCCGCTTACCTCACAGCGCGTTCTTTTCGCGTTCGTGTCGGGGCGACTCTTTCCCGCCCGTTTGTCTTGGAGAATGGTGTGCCTCAAGGAGGTATTCTTAGTGTCATCCTGTTTGCTATTGGGATCAACCCCATTGCTCAGCAAGCTGCTGTTCCCCAGTCTTTGTTTGACGATGACTTTGGCCTCCGCTTTCGGGCGGCTCGCATACAGCCTGCGAGCGGCAGCTACAGCTGGCAGTTAACAAAGTCCAGACCTGGGCGATCAGTAATGGTTGCCGGTTTTCTCCGGACAAGACTGTGTGCGTCCACTTTTGCCGCCAACGAACACTGCACCCAGATCCTTGCCTGTACTTGGGACAGGCACAAATTCCTGTTGTCCCACAGGCACGTTTCCTGGGTCTGGTGTTCGATTCTAGGTTATCCTGGCTTCCACACTTGCGCCAACTTAAAGACAAGTCTTTGCGGCCACTTGATATCTTGCGGGTTCTGTCGGGCACTTCATGGGGTGCCGATCGCGCTGCCATGTTGCGCCTCTACCGAGCCCTTGTCCGCAGCAAACTTGATTAGGCGTGCATGGTGTATGATTCGGCTAGTGACTCGACTCTCCAGATGTTGGACACTGTGCATCACAGTGGCCTGGGTGTGGCGACTGGGGCATTTCGAACTACGCCAGTGGTCAGCCTCTATGCTGAGGCCTCGGAGCCACCTTTGGCCATTCGTCGGCAGAAGCTTGCCATTCAGTATGCTGTGCGTTTGCGTGCTGTGCAATCCAGTCCTGCTTGGTCTATGGTTTTTGGGCCAGACTTGGGAGTCGGTAGACGCAGGGTGGGTAAGGGTGATTTCTGCGATAGGCTCCAGCGGTCCTGTCAGGCGATAGCCTTTGAATTGCCCTGTGTCTTGAGGCTTGGGGATATGCCAGTGGCCCCTTGGCTTGTCCCAAGTGGCATTGTCATTTTCGCTCTGGCGTCCCTCCCGAAGGGGTCCACTCTACCAGCAAGGTACTTGCAGGAGTTCCGGCGGCTGTGTTCCCAGTACGCCGGTTATCAGCGGCTGTTTACTGATGGGTCGAAGTCGGACGTGGGCGTGGCGTGTGCTTGTGTGTGTAAAGGAGTGACGGTTGCCCATCGCCTTCCATCAGGCTATTCTGTGTTTTCTGCAGAGCTTTTGGCTCTTGGTTTGGCGGTGGAATAGATCCTTGACCTTCAGGGCACCCATTTCATTGTCTTTAGCGATTCCATGAGTGCCCTGGAGTCCTTGGCGAATTACAATCCTCGGAACCCCTTGACACAACGTGTCCAAGCTTTGCTTTCCCACTTGCCTGGCCAGCAGAAAACCATGCTTTTCTGGTGGATCCCGGGCCATGTTGGGATTGGTGGAAATGAGCAAGCTGATTCTGCAGCGAAACGGGCCCTTTCTGGCCTTCTCGAAAGAGATCTCAGCCTTGTTACCTCAGACGCCTTTCCAGCTCTTCGTCTGAGGTTACACGCTTTTTGGCAGACCTTGTGGGACAGACAGGACGGTAATAAGTTACTAGCTATTAAGGGCACCGTCGAGGAATGGCGCTCGGTGTGTCGCCGCAGTCGCCCTGAGGAGGTTGTGTTGGCCCGTTTGCGCATTGGTCACACCCGAATTACTCACTGTTTCCTTTTGCGGGGGGTTGACCCTCCTGAATGTTATTGGTGTCGACGGCCACTTACGGTCCGGCACTTCCTTGTTGATTATGACCATCTTGATGGTGTTCGTCATCGTTTCCATGTTCCGCATGACATTGCGCGTCAGTTGGGCAATAAGTCTGTCCTCCTGTCGGTGTTTTTCAATTTTTGCTGGAGGTACAGATGTATGACAATATTTAGATTAGGGGTTTGAATAACATGTCTGTAATGTGGTGCAGTGGCAACCCGGACCACTGCACTGTGACTGAAGTTGGCGCTAATGACCACGTTGTCGACGCGCTATTAAGCCTCAATCCCCCCCATAGCAATCTCATTGCATTTTACCTTTCTTGCAGTTGCTGTGGTAGATGTTCCATTTCTAATCTAATAATTGTCTCCTTCTCTTCTTCGGTGATGTATTCGCTTTTCAATAATTCGCCAAGTCCACCTTCGTTCATAAAGCCTTGCGAAATCTGTCCCACGCCAACCGCACTTGAATGGTTTCTCTCCACACTGTAGTTATTGCTGCGTGATTGCATCATTGCTGTTGCTTGGTCACCTCTAGATTTATTTTCGCTGCTCAAATTCTTGCTTGTATTTGTCATCGTGACTTTAGTTTTTCCTAAACTTTCCAGCTTCTTTCTTACTACATCACTGCTATTTCGTGGTGTCGATTTTTTATTTGGCTTATTGTTCGTTGTTAAATTTTCATCCATTTTCGTTAAATTTGGTAGATCAGTCAGGCTATGCAAGTCATAAGAATGATCAAGATTAACACTTGAAATATCCTTATTCAAACTAGACTCGTTTTCGTTGCTTTGTTCTCTTTGGCTCCATGTTGGTTGTAAGATTTTGATTCCTTTAACACCATGAGTTGAACATTTTTGGTCGTTGTCTTTGTTGCTGGTCCTTTGTCTGTCATCCATTGTTCTTTGTTCATGTCCCTGTTCTTGGCACCATTATTTTGTTATGCTCCTTGTCACAGACAAAATCTCTTGAAAACTAACGTTTTTTGGCTGATTTATTCTCCAATTTACACTTACATTCACAGTGAGGGTGTACACTGCTGGATGAATGATTCATTTCCTCAAAGTTGGATTATGCATGGAGGGCCAGTAGTGTGAGCTGCTCGGTCACCTGACCTAATTCCACTGGATTTCTTTATGTGGGGTTGCATCAAATCGATAGTGTGCGACATGACCCCTCTGAACGTTGCGGGTTTACAGCAATGTATATATATAAATATATATATATATATATATATATATATACAGGGTGGGGCAGAAAGGACGGAACACCCTTGGCAATCAATGATGAGTAATGTTAGGATAATGAAACTTTGCATGGTATGTAGGCGAACAGGGAGCCAACTAACCATGAATCAATCGAATGACGCATTTTTTCAAGGTCATCGTTATGCTAACTTTTCAACTATGCTTCGTAAAACCCCAGTATAAATTACAAACTTGTAGACAGTGGCAAGGCATGGCCAATGCAAAAAACGGAACGAAATTCGGTACGTTAGTTTAGGAGTTACGGGCATTACAAGAATCATTCTGTTGTGCTGGCCGAGTGGCTTTCCTGCCAAATAGTTCTGTCAGGCTCTTTCGTACACCATGCATTGTATTGGTAGGTAATGGTGTTGACAGCATACGCAAATTGGCATAATTCATTAACCGTGATCAGCTCTGAAACAAAATCAGAAATGTTAACCTGAGGGAGGAACAACATTAGTTTCATTTCTAGACAACCATGGTGACTAAACTAAGCCAACTTGCATAAAATGCTGTAGTTTGCAGCACCATTCTGTTTATACGTGAACTGTAGCAGGTTGTGTTGAGATAGTGTTGAGCTAGACAACCACGGTGACTAAACTAAGCCAACTTGCATAAGATGCTGTAGTTTGCAGCACCATTATGTTTATACGTGTACTGTAGCAGGTTGTGTTGAGCTAGTGTCGAGTCATCAGTGTGTCAGTTGCTGTTTGTTTCCAAGTATGCTTCATGTACTTTGAGGACCACTGGACTTAATTTTACACTCACTGTTTGGCAGGAAAGCCACCCGGTCAGCACAACAAAATGATGCTTGCAATTTTCGTAACTCCTAAACTAGCGTACCTAATTTCGTTCTGTTTTTTTGCAATGGTCATGCCTTGCCAATGTCTACAAGTTTCTAATTTAAACTGGAAATTTACGAAGCATAGTTAAAAAGTTAGCATCACGATAACCTTGAAAGTATGCATCAAGGTCAGTGATCGATTCATGCTTAGTTGGCCCCCCGTTCGCCTACATACCATGCAAAGTTTCATTATCCTAACATTAACCATCTTTGATTACCAAGGGTGTTCCGTCCTTTCTGCCCCACCCTGTAT
Source organism: Lithobius niger (assembly GCA_023313725.1). Taxonomy (NCBI): domain Eukaryota; kingdom Metazoa; phylum Arthropoda; class Chilopoda; order Lithobiomorpha; family Lithobiidae; genus Lithobius; species Lithobius niger. Next base: position 28,477 of record JAHWFP010050982.1, on the reverse strand, counting down.
ATATATAAGTGATTCCTGTGCCACAATCGACATAGCAATCTTAGCCAAGGTGAGGGCAAAGGCTTCAAGACCATACTTACTACAGGTGAACCATAGTTTGGTTCAAATGCAACGATTGTCGTCGTATCCTTTTCCTTTCCCCGTGATGCCTGACGAACAAGCATAGGGGATAGAGCCTGTTTTTTTTAATTTATAGGAAGTCTCAGGACTCAACTGCCAAACCCAGGGGTGTTATTCATGTTTATTTAAAAGACCAGCAGTCAACTTAGCATCGGGGGGTTGAGAGGGGAAGGGGGAGCAGGTGCCCCCAATGCAAGCCCATGCAGTGCCCCTCATCATAAAGACAAAACTTCGACCCTTTTTCAGGTGTTTAATCTCTGTGTTGTAAGTTTTGTGGTTGGTCCAACGGACAGGGAAGCTATCAGTTGGGTATGGGAGCTACGTTGAAGGTCTAATAAAACACATCCTGTTTATCCAATTAGCGTGTCGTTTTCACTGATCATGTTGGCTCGGCCATGCACATATTTCCCTTTTTGGAACCAAACGCCTATTTCTCAAAAGAGCAAAAATGAGTTTTATATCTGGGGCAGGGTAACTCCAATGCCAGCTCAATGGCCCCCAACTTAGGAGAAAATGTTAGATCTACGTGTGCGAGGTGTGAAATCAATTAACGTGTAAAGCCTAAAAAATGCACAACATATATATAAAATGTGCTCGACGTTTAGAGTCAGCCCCGACTCATTTTCAAGAGCAAATAAAAAATGTAAAATTACATATTTTTTATTTCTTCTTGAAAATGAGTTGGAGCTCACTCGAAACGTCGAGCACATTTTACGTATATGTTGTGCACTTTTTAGGCTTTACACATTGATTGTATTTCCAAATGTATTTTCAGTTCAATCAAATGTGAAATCTCAATGCCGTAGAACTTTTGGTTGGGTGGAAGTGTGGTTTGACTCACTCTGTGTATAGATGCTTTACAGTGCACTTTTTTCTTTCCTGACTTTTTTGATAGTTTGAGTATAAGAATAAAGAAACACCGTTTTAAAGCAGTGAGGCATGTAGCCACATCATTTGCACCATGCTGGACCCACCGCTGATTAATACAATCTGGTGAAATAACAGTAAAATTACAAACTTGCAAAGTGTCATGAAAATGCAATTTTGTCACGCAATTAAAGTATATGATATTGTATACTTACGGGTCGTGGAACTGACGTTACTTCATTATCATCAGGGGTCACTGACGGGCAAATACACACTAAAAAGTCTACAATGCAATGACATCCCTCTTCACATTCGTCTTCATTGCATACTTCAGCGTCAGAATTACCATTATCGTAACAACAGGGGCCACAACCACATTCACAGCAGATCACTGATGGTGGTAATGGTGGTGCATAACAACAGGGTCCACAGCCACAATGAC
>JAHWFP010050982.1:0-27038 GCA_023313725.1 Lithobius niger | reverse complement strand
GATAGGCGCTCATGGGGATAGGATTGTAATTCTGTTCAAAAAATGGATAATTGTTGCTCTTGAGTCCAATTATTTCCTTTACTAAAAAAGAAGAATAAAACGAAAAAATAAATTATGTAATATCCTTAACATGTAGAGAAAGTAGGTAATGTTAGAATACACAGATTGCATCCACACACACAGAGCAGTCATCGAGCAAAATTAAAATTGTCTTACTGCAAAAACAGAAAAACCTCAGAATAAGCATTCATAATTAAACCTTAGGAACAAGCAACTATAAATCGAACTCATCATGTCACTTGAAAAGAAGTCAAGCACATAAATAGGATACACTACTGCGAATTTACGAACAAGATGCACCAGTACCAGTGTTCAAAACCTTCAGTGGCTGGAATTATTTTTGGTATTGAACTAACATCCTGATTTTTGGGCTTTGATATCTCAAATCACGCCAAATTTTACCTCACCTCCCGCATGTTTTTCTTCCCTCCTGAGAATCTTTATGGCAAGTAGGTACGATTTCGTCTGTTTCCTTCCGTTAGCAGGGTATTACTTCGTCATGTGCTTCAGGAGAGATTTAATGGGTGCGCAAGTTTGAGAAAGTGTTGAAACTATTCTGGAAATTGCATACATTATTCATAAAGGTAAATTTTACACTCAAATAGGGGGTGTCACTGCGTTAGAAATCCGTAAGCCAGTAATCGACATAATGATTCTATACTAGGTCGGATTTCTGGATGATGTGTGCTCTGAGTTTCGTTAAGATGTGGAAGTAGATCCTATTCTTGATGATTTGAATAATTTTGATAGTCAATTCATACCACAGTGGAAAGGTTAACCCTGGATGACCAACTAGCTTTCTTTTATCTTTTTGGTGTGCAGAAAAATAGACAGGAAAATTCTTGTAACTAATACCAGAAGGCACCCAAACCACAATAATGGGCGACTGAGACTTTATGGCGTGTCAAGAGCTAGGTCATTAACACCTACCTCAGTCGCATTGCAGTGGTGTGAGATGCCACTGTGCCACGTATTACACTGATGTTAGACAAACACCAAAACTAGATCTGATCATATGTCTGTACCTCCCATAGAAATTCAAAACCTCAGACAGGAAGAGAGACTCATCACTCAATTAATTCGCTAAGTCTTACTGAAGATGAAAACAGCAACGAACATCATCAAGATGGTAAGACTCTACAAGCACATGATGGTTAAAACATTAAGGTCTTTGTGGGGCCACTTCTTGAATATGCTAGCCAGTGTGGTCTCCGTACCTCTTGTCCGACATTGACCATTTGGAGTCGGTACAGCACTTCTTTACAAGATCACTTCCAGAGAAACAAAACTTGAAATCGGGTAAACGTTTGTTGCATGCGGGCCTACAACCATTAGAATTGCGGTGCCTGCATGTGGATCTTGCCCTGAATTATCAGATTTTACATGATAATTTCCCAATTGTCACTCCTTTCTTTGAACGGTCGCATTATAAAGTTATGCGTGGACACTGTCTCACACTGGTAGTTGACAAACCACGGTTGGAGTGTCGAAAGTACTTCTTCACTCTTCGGATGGTGAATCCGTTGAAGTTAACTGCAAGATGAACTTATCATGTCCAAGACTTTACACATTTTTCGTCTGGGCCTTCTCCAGGTAGACTGTTCACGTTTCCTGCAATGGACGTACGATTAACATGTATTTTGGCTAAACAATATTAGTATTATTATTATTATTATTAATCAACTGCCAGAGAATATGCTTCATACTTAACACTAAATGAATTTAAAAAGGATTTACTAACAAAAATATTATCAAATGAATTAACTAAAACATAAAACAAGTACTGTAAATTTATAGATTATTAGCTTTGTCCTTGATTGTGACCACATTGATCGAGCTTTCTGTAAGAATAATAAGAATAATGCAATATTGATTGAAAAGGATTGAAAATGTCATACTCACACAATTTGCACTTTTTCATTGTAACTTCGAGAATTACATTGTAGTAATTTGAAATAAAATATTATTATTATTATTATTATTATTATTATTATTATTATTATTATTATTACGATAACAATGACAATGTGTAGATGCCAAGATTGCGAAAATGTGATCAAGACGGCGGATGGGGACTTCATAACATGTATGGAGTGCAAAGGGAAATACCATAATAATTGTTGTGGATTAGCTGTGACTACACTGAAAGCGATGGGGGAAAAATTGACTTGGAAATGTAAAAGATGCCAGAAACCTAGAGGAAAATCACAGACAAACGAAGAGGAGGAACAAAGGAAAGACGGAGAAGATGAAAGCATAAAACTAAATGATGAAAATGAAGAATTAAACAAAACTGTGGACAGTGAGAACGAGGAACAAGAACCGGATATTGGCAAATACGATTAAGACTGTGCTATTTGGAGAATTGAAAAACACTGAAAGAACTGAAACAAGACAATGAAAAAATGCTAAAAGGAATGCATGCAATAGAAAGAAAGTATGAAGAATTAAAGAAGAAAAACGTGGAGATTAGGAAAGAAAACGAAAAAATGAAAGAAGAAAATAACGAAATTAAAAAGAAGAAGAAAGAATTGTACAAGCTGTTAAATAAAACAGAAGAAAAAATAGGAAAACTCAACTCCGAAGATAATGAAAATAAAACAGAAAAAAAGTCACAGAATTGAATGTGACCATAAATAAATTAAAGCAAAATCAAAACGAAGCTGAATAGTACTCAAGAAATGAAAATGTCGAAATTTATGGAGTGGACAATGAAACAAACGAAGTCTTATGGGACACAGTGACAAGACTGGCTGATGGATTACATTTACACAATTTTGAAGACTGACATATAGACAGAATGCATAGGCTACCAACGAAAAAGAGAGACAAGTCAGAGACAATATTAATACATTTTAAAACCCGAGAATACAGAGATGAGTGGCAACAGGGAAAAAAAGGCAGGCTAAAGAACAGTGATATTTTCAAAAACGGAAGTGACACGAAAATATATATGAATGAACATATAACATCTTTCTACAAAATGCTGTTTTGGAAAACTAAACAGGAAATGAAACAATATTATAAGTTCATTTGGTTTGGGGAAGGTAAGATTAATCTGAGAAGTGACGAGAACGACAGACAAGTTTCTACACTAAAAAGTGAAGAGGAATTTGAAAAACTTAAAAAGAATTAATGACACGGAAATTGGAAACAAGACTGAAGGGAATTTTACAAATGGAGCAATTGGAGGAAGAACTTAATACGTTTAATGAAGTTTATGATGACTTCACAATGTTAAGAAATGAGTTAGGGTGACGATATTAACAGCATTAATTGTATACATGTCAATATTCGAAGTTGTAGGAAGAATTGGGATAATTTCATTAGTGATATGACAAATTGTGAAGTTAAATGGGACGTGATTGCAATTACTGAAACTAACATTAGTGAAAATGAAGTGATAAATTATAGTATTGCAAATTATGAACGATTTACCGTATGCAGGAAAAACCAAGGGGGAAGGGGAATTTTACTATTCATCAAAAATGAGAAACTTAATGAAGTAAAATGTGAAAAAAATAGTATTGGAGAAAATGATGCTTCAAATGTTATTATGATTTTTAATGATGACAAATTTAATTTTTTAATTATTTATCGGAAGCTATCCTCAAGTTGTATACACTTTACACAAAAATTAAAACTGATACTAAATGAAAAAAAAAAACAAAAAAAAAACAGGGAAAGCAGCATAATCGTGATTGGTGACCTAAATTTAAACATTTTGAAAGAAACACAACATGAATGTGAAAAAAAAGATATTGAAAGATTTGAGAACATGTGTGCATATCTTGGATATAGCCAACAAATTTTGACAGCAACTCGAGAAGAAATCAGAAAAAACAAGATCACAAGATCATGCTTAGATTTAATTCTTACAAATTTAAATAAAAGTGATTGTAAAGGATCAGTAATATCAATGAAACCAGCAGATCACTATTATGTCGCAATTGAACTGTGGAATAACAAGAAAGTTGAACTACAAAAAAATATACAGGAAAAAAATTTAGAGTATAGTTACTTAAATAAAAATATCATACTTCAAATGAAAAATAAAAACTGGGACGAATTAGAGAAAATAACTGATCCAAACGAGATTTACAAAATAATTGAAGACGATTTATCCGGAATTTATTAAAGAAATTGTGTAATTAAAAGAACATACACTAATAAAACAAAACAAAAATTTAGGAATGAATGGATGAACTCTGAATTATTAACATTAATCAATAAAAAACATAAAATGTGGAATGATATGAAGAATAAAACATGTGACTGAATTGGAAACTGAAAAATATAAAGCTTATAAAAAAAAATTCGCATAGATAGTAACAAAGCCAAACAAGAATACTACAAAATTATTTTGAAAGGAATAAATAGGAAAGGAAAGGAATAAATAAATAATTTATTTTACTCCACACTTTTTTGCTATCAATAGCAAAAAAGTGTGGAGTAAAATAAATTATTTAACTGGGAGAAAATGAAATAAACTTAATATTGATGAACACTTAAAGAATGTTTTTAAAACAAATACTAAAATAGTATGTGAGAAATTTTCTGAACATTTTAAAATCCAAATTAACAAGCTAAAAGATAAAGCTCTACAAGATAAACAAAATAAAAGTAATAAGATACAAAGTAGAAAGAGTAGTAATAAAAATGAAAATCTACACTTAACACCATGGGAGTCATGGAGACAAATAAGTTTGAATTGCTGAATATCATAAACGAAATTAAAGTTAAAAAATCAAGCGGTCATGACAGCTTTCTTATGGAACATTTTAGAGAAGCAAATTAAAAAACTAGTGAATTTATGACAATACTTATAAACTGCATCATAACGAGTGAAATTGGGTCAGAAAATTAAAAAAAGCAAATAATAAGACAAGTTTATAAAAAAGGAACAAAAAATGACCCAAATAATTATAGACCAATATCGTTGCTGCCTGTACCAAATAAAATTATTGGAAAGTTTTTTGCAAATAGAATTAATAATTTTATTGCAAAAGGCAATAAAATTAATCAACACCAATTTGGGTATAGGAAAGGTACTGGTACAATTGATGCACTAATAGCAATTAACAATAATATTAATAGGGCATTGAATGAAGGTAAATTTGCTGGAGCAATTTTAATTGATCTAACGAAAGCATTTGACACTTTGGAAAAAGACAGACTTTTGGAAAAAATCTCTAATATAGGCATTAGCGGGGAAATGTTTAATATTTTGAACAGCTTTTTAACGGGAAGGAAATATAGTGTTAAAATTGGAAATGACACGAGCTGCTGGCAAAATATTACTTACAGTGTCCCACAGGGTTCTGTGTTGGGCCCTATGCTTTTTTAAATATATATCAATGATATTTCTGACAGCATCCTAAATACAACTTTGACATTATATGCAGACGATGTCTTTTTACTCTCTATCAACGTTGATCAAAACACCATGATTAAAAATTTACAAAATGACTTCAATAAATTGATGGTATATTTTAGAGAAAATGACTTAATTCTAAATAGCGAAAAGACATGCTATTTGCCAATAACGACATCACATATGTACATGAAAAATGATACAATAAAATTTTGCAATGATAACTGTCTAGTGAAAAAAAAACCATGCAGATGTAAATCTTACAAAGGTTAAAAATATCAGGTGCCTTGGACTAGAAGTAGATAATAATTGGAAATTTTATCAACACATACAAAACCTTATGATCATGATTAGGAAAACTTTTCCGACTTATAAAGTAAAAAGGGGCTGTTAGATATTAAAAGTACAAAAAGTATTTTTGAAGCACTGATAAGGTCTAAAATTAAATATGGACTGATTATTTATGGCACTGCAACTAACAGTTATATGATTCAGTTACAATCATTAGTGAATAAAGCAATAAAAGTTTTATTTAAAAATTAAAAATTAAAAAATGCCAAAGAAATATATAGCTACTATAATATGTTAAATATTGATAAAACCTTAAAATGGATATACATAACAAAATATTATCGTTGTGAAGAATTTAAAATTAAACTTAAAAGAAGTATGAGAAATGATAATAATTGGTTCGAATTACCACGTTGGAGAAATAACTATGGAAAGAGTGGACTAAATTATGTTTTACCAAATATATTGAATGAGTTACCGGCTGGCTTAAGAAATTTAAATAACAAAAAGGAAGTAAAGAAAAAGGTTAAGGAGTGGCTAATTAAAGTTGACTAAATTTGCTTATCATGAAAATGAAAGTAGAATACTAAACATTGATGCAAGGTAAAATAATTTGAAGAATTTCTACTAATATTTATTTTATTGTACTATTTGTATTGTTCTTATTTACACTATATGAAATTATATTAATTTTACAAAAAAAAATTATTTATTATTTTATGTTGCCTAAAGTTGATTAACATTGCTTTGCACGTACAAATTCGTATGAATTTCGTGCGTGTACAGAACATCGTATACTTGAATAAAGCAGATTATTATTATTATTATTAAATGAGAAGAAATATGTGGGCACAATACTGATTGACTTACAAAAAGCATTTGATACGTTTGATCATGTAAAGCTAATTAAAAAATGTGAAATTTTAGGACTAAGAGGAAAGATTTTAGAAATATTAAAAAGTTACTTGACAAACAGAAAAGCAACATTAAAAATAAGTAATGAATATAGTGATTACAGAAATATTAACTTTGGTGTACCTCAAGGATCTGTCTTAGGCCCACTTCTGTTCTTAATATATGTAAATGATATAGAAGATTATACGAAAAATACATCAATATATATGTTTGCAGATGATACCATACTAGTCTCCATAAATTATAATTACCATGATATGTTAAGAAATTTACAAAACGATTTTAATATGATAAATGGATGGCTAATAGAAAACGAATTATACATAAGCAAAGAAAAAACAATATATTTAGATATTGCAGTGCCAAAAATGAAAAACCACCAATTAAAATTGTACAGAACTGCAAACAAATTAAAAAAACCAAATCTGCCATTCTACATGTAAGAGTACTGAAATTAAAAAAACAACAAAATATTTAGGAATGTATATAGATGACAAATGGGACTTTAAAGAACATATAACTAACTTAATAATTAAACTAAGACAGAAATTACCTGTCCTATATAAAGTAAATAACATACTAAATAGGAAAAATAAAAAAATGTTATACGATGCGTGGGTAGAAAGTAGTATAAGATACGGTATTGAAATATATGGTTTCGCAACAAAATATATTTTAATAAGACTGCAGAAACTTCAAAATAAGATAGTTAAGGTATTGTTTGGACAAGAAAATGAACATACAGATGAGATTTACTATAAAAATAAACTACTAAAAATAGAAGATTTGAGAGATTAAATAATTATAATAAAAAATTATTACAGTAATACTCATAAAGATCTCCACGATACAAAAAGCGAACGATTAAAAAAAAAGACATCCAAAAAATTTAAATTGCCAGAATGGAATAATTGTTATGGAATAAGAAATAGACCGTTTTATGTACCTGACATTTTCAATAAACTAGACAATGACATGTCATCATATGAAAGTATTATCAAACTTAAAACTAGGTTAAAAGATTTATTAGCAGAAAAGTATAAAAGTATAAAATGATATCTATTGAAAATATGAAGAGAAATGAAGGAAATGATTTATAAAATGTCTAAGAAAAATATTTATCTTTTTTGGTTTTTTGTACTAATGTGTTAATTTATTATTTATGTAAGTTATTGTAGCTCACACAAGTTTCATTGAAACTTCGAGCAATGTCATGCAATAAAATTATTATTATTATTATTATTATTATTATTATTATTATTTTAGGGTTGACTGGGGCCGGCCGCACCTGGCAGGTGTTTCGGGCCACCCGTTTTTCTCTTTTGCCAAATGTCGGCGAAACCATCTTCGACTGGAACCAAGTGAATCCTGTCCATGACACACTGCAGCACACCTGGACGTAAACCGTGAGTTTTTAGGACGTGGTGGGACGGAGAAAGGAACAATTGTTTAAATTGGAATGTGCGACACTCGCGGTAGTGATAATACGGAATCCTCCATGCGACATCAAATTTTTGGTAGCGACTGCTGAAATCTGTTGTACGGAAGTTTACCTGTGCCAAAGTAAAAATTACGAGATGGAAAGATGCGGCGAGTGTGAAAACAAGATTACGGGAAATGAAGGTGACTATTTTACATGTACGTTGTGCAAACGAAAAGTACATCATGAGAAAAAATGTTCTGGGTTGGCACCAACTACGATTGCAGGGATCAGTGACAAAAAAAAAAGACTGGATGTGCAAAAAGTGCAGAGCACTACGAAATGGTGCAAAAAAACCAAATACTGAGTTAAACAAAGAAGGGGATGACAATGATGCAACGGACGACGAAATACGAGACACTGATGATAAAGAGTCGAATGATTTAACGAGTTTTGAAAAAAAATTAAATGACATATTGGCAACAAATGAAAAAATTCTTCAGCGTATGGAACTACAAGAAAACCGGTTCGACTTATTTATACAAAAAAACAATAGCCTAACGGAAGCTAACAATGATTTGAAGGCAAGATTAAAACACATGGGAGAAAAAGTAGAACATATCTCAAAAACAAATGAGCAAATCCTTAAAAGTATGGATTTCATTAACGAGAAATACGAACAAATGAAGAAAAACTATGAAGATTTAAAGACTGAAAATAAAGAAACTCAAGTTAGACTACACAAAATTGAAGAAAAAACAAATGGAAATAGGAAAGAGGCGAAAGGAAACGAAATAAACTTGGAAGAAGTAAAAAACCTAAATGAACTAAGGGAAACTGTGAATACAATCAGACAAACGCAACATGAAAGCGAACAATACAACAGGAACAAAAACATTGAAATTTTTGGTGTAGAAACAGAGAAAAATGAAGATCTGAAAGACACTATATACCGTTTGGCAGATGCCATAAACTTTTCAAATTTTCAGGATATTTGTATCGAAAAAGCCCATCGACTACCATCGAAACAACGGGAGCGAATACCATCAATCCTGATCCAATTCAGGAGTCGGATAGACAGAGATAACTGGTTAAACTCGAAGAAAAAAAATTTGTACAACAAAGATGTATTTGGGAATAACAATAAAGACAGAATTTTCATAAATGAACATTTGACCCCTTACTACAAAACACTAATGTGGAGGACCAAACAAGAACTAAAGAGCAGTTACAAATACATTTGGTTCAAGGGAGGGAAGATAAACATAAAGAAGGATGAAAACGAAAAGCAAGTACGCATCATAAAAAGTAACGAAGACCTGGAAAAAATTGTGAAAGAAATTCCAAACACTATTCAACAGAGTGTTTAAAGATACACAAAGTAATCACGAGGACTTCATAAATGAAGTCTTCGACAACTTTGAAGAACTAAAAATGGGTTTCATTGATAACGTTTCGACAGAAATCAAGTGCATACATGTTAACATTAGAAGTTGTAGGTTGAACTGGGAAGACTGGCTAGCTGAATTTGAAACTGCAGATATACAATGGGACATTGTGGTTTTGACTGAAATTAACATAATGGAAAATGAAATTGGGCTGTATAACATGGAAAACTACAAGAAATCCTATAACTGTAGAGTAAACCAAAGAGGTGGTGGTATTCTAATCTTCTACTTAGAAGATAGAATCACCAAAACTAGTTATAAAAACATTAAAATCGATGATAACGATGCAATAACTTTTACGTTTCAACTTGGCGAGCATGTTTTTGAATTAGTCGCCATCTTTAAAAAACCGTCTGCTAGTAGAATTAAGTTTATTAAAGAGCTAAAAGGTTTACTTAAAAATAAAAATTGTAAACTAAATATAATCTTGGTAGGGGATTTTAATTTTAACGTTTTAAAAGGTTACCAAGATGAAAGTGAAAAATATGACATAGAAAAATTTGAAAATACACTGGCAGTACTTGGCTTTGACCAGCAAATAAACTCCCCCACTAGAGAAGAATTTAGGCTCAATAAACTTATAAAATCGAGTATTGACCTTATTTATAATAGAACAAAAAACTGGGAGTGCAATGCGTATGTTATTAAGATTAAACTAGCCAACCATTATTTCACTGCATTCCAAATTTGGGACAAAAAAAAACATTAGCGAAAATGCTATTAAAAAGAACATACAACACTTTTGGAAACTTAACAATATCAACATTGTTAAACAACTAAAAAATATTAACTGGAGTTTTCTTAACGAGTTGAATGATCCAGATCAAATCTACCTTGAAATTGAGAATAAAATTGAAAATATATACGAAAACAACAAAAAATTGTATAACAAACCAAGGAATAAAAATAAGACGTTCAAGAATGACTGGATGACTAATGAACTTTTAATTAAAATAAATCATAAAAATAAAATGTGGACACAAATCTCTAAACTTAAGGAACCATCAAAGGAACAAATTGACAAATATAAAGAATTAAATAAACAAGTTAAAAAGAGCATTAGCAAGGTGAAACAAACGTTTTTTCAAGATTTCTTCAGAAACAATCAAAATGACAGTGCAAAAATTTGGAATAAAATTAATACCATCTGCGGAAAAAAAATGATAATCTAAATATTGACAGCCAAATAAAAAGAAACTTCCCAAATTTAGACAGTCAAAAAATATGCAATAAATTTGCTGATCACTACCAACAGGAAGTACCTAAATAAAAAAAAAAAAACTAATATCAACACAAATATTAGCAAAAGTGTATCACTTCCACAAGTGAAAAATGACAGCACAAAGCATAAAACTAAAAATATGAGTAAACATGGCCCTTTCAATTCGATTCAAATTTTAAAACCAACCGAAAGAAATATTCTGTGTATTATGAACAATATTAAAGCAAAAAAGTCTTGTGGTCTTGATGGCTTTTTGATGGAATATTTTTTACAAACAAAGGAAAATACTGCATTTTTTATGAGTAAACTTATTTCGGCAATCATAGAAAGTGAAATTTGGCCAAAAAACATGAAAAAGCAGGTGTTAAGACCCATTTTTAAAAAAGGAAATAAGCAGGATTGCGCTAACTATAGGCCAAGCTCTCTGCTGCCTGTTTTAAACAAGATTGTTGAAAAATTTTTTGCTAGTAGAATTTTAGGTTTCTTTGACAGATTTAGCGTCCTACATACGCAGCAATTCGGCTTTCAAAAACATAAGGGCACTGATGATGCCCTGATACACATCAATGATAAGGTAAGCCGTGCACTAAATGAAGGTAAACATGTTGGTGCAATATTCATAGATCTTAAAAAGGCGTTTGACACCTTAGATAAAGATATTTTGATTGAAAAACTCTACAAATACGGCATTAGAGGTAAATGCCTAAATATCTTAATGAACTATCTAACAAACAGAACCTTCTGTGTTAAAATCGAGAGCAACTTGAGTCAGTGGAAAGATGTGGATTATGGGGTTCCACAAGGTTCCGTACTGGGCCCCTTACTATTTTTGGTTTACGTTAATGATATTGTGAGTAATGATTTCAAAACTATTTTAACAATGTATGCAGATGATATTTGTATGATCTCAATCAATTATAAACAAGATACCATGCTACGTAATCTGCAAACAGATTTTAATCAAATAATTAATTATTTCAAAATAAATGAACTTTATATCAACCCAGAAAAAATCTACTTTATGCATTTTACAACTTCAAACATGTGCAGAGAAAAATTAATTGTTTATTTACATGCAAATGATTGCAATAATATGAACTGCTCCTGCACCAAATTTAAACAAGTGGACAAAACTACTTACCTACGGCTCGAAATTGACGAAAACTGGAAACATTACAACCATGTTGAAAACTTGATTAACAAAATTAGACAAGTAATACCCCTACTCTACAAAATTAGAAGTTATATTGATAGAAAAGTGAAAAAAGCACTCTATGAAGCCTGGATCCTTTCTAAAGTTAGGTACGCTTGTATTGTCATAGGATCTACCTCGGATAACTTATTAAACAGACTTCAAAAAATATTAAATAAAGCAGCAAAAGCACTTTTTAACAATACAGCTGACAAAACAACGTCGGAAATTTTTAAAGAAAACCAAATATTTACTTTTAAACAAATATTCACCTACAGTGTCATCACAAAGTTTTACCATAGCAATAGCAATAAAATACCTGTTAATAGACCACAAAGGATTAATAATGCTTGGCTCCAGACACCAGTATGGAGAAACTCTTATGGCAAGAGAGGAATGAGTTTTGTTATTCCTAAGATTTTTAATGACATTCCACTTATCCACAGAAACATCACTAGTACATACTTAATGAGAAAACAGATAAAAAGCTGGATATTTTGCAGAAGATAGTCCTTATTCTTGGCAATGTGTATTAACATAAAATTAACAAACATGTAAATAAATTAAAGTAATTAGAATTTATCTTTTTTGTTTTTTGTTCTTGTTTTTGTCTGTTCCCTTCAGTGCACATACGGGCATTTATTGCTTCGTGCTCCTTCTGTATACTATACTGAATAAATTATTATTATTATTATTAAAAATTAATAAAAATAAAAAAATTATAAAAAAATATATATATATAAAAATAAAAAATAAAAATATATAAAAAAAATAATATAAAAATAAGAGAGGAAGATGATTTGCAGAACTTACTAAAGGAATAATAATTCACAAATGTTATATTTGAACAAAACAATGACATACATGGAAGAATTCTTGAAGACGTGGGAAACAGCCAAAGTGTTAAAGTGATAAGCGTCAACATACGAAGTCTAAGAAAAAACTGGAACTTCCTGCAAACAAAAATTTTAGAGATCAATGTGGAATAGGACATAATTGTCTTGACAGAGATAAATATAAAAAAAGAAGAAGCAGAACTGTATAATATAGACAACTTCACACGATTTACTGTAACCAGAGAAACGACTACGAGAGGAGGAGGAATTATGGTATTTATAAGAAAAAGTTATGAAGCCACCATAAATGTATTAAATCAAGATGAAAATAACATTTTGGAAGTTGAGCTAGAAAGTATAAGTGCGGAAATGACCATACGATTAATAGCAATCTATAAAAAACCTAACACTAGTAAAAAAGATTTCATAAAAAACTTGAAAGGCATCTTAAAAAAATCTAAAAACCAAAAATGGACTTATGAAATTATTGTAGGGGACATAAATATTGATAAATTAAGATAACAAACTGATGTAAAAGACAAGCATGAGCAAATATTAATTGATAAATACGAAAACACTCTAGCTGAACTAGGATACGAAAAGAAAATTGACTCGCCAACTAGAGAGGAGATCATTCTAAAAAATGGGAAACATGTACTACAAAGTTCTTGTATTGACCACATTTTCATAAAAAATAATAGAGGTGAAACCAGAGGAGGAACACTTACCGAAAAACTATCGGACCATAATTTTACAATGTGTTGGATTTGGAATGAAGAAAAAATAAATTAAGTTCTAAAACTGACATTGAAACATGTGAAAGTGGAGTACGACTATTGCATAAAAAAATTATAAAGGAAATGAATGAAATTAATTGGGAATATTTAACTCATTATAGGGACCCAAATGAAATCAGCAATGAAATAACAAATAAAATACATAATATATATGAAAAAAACACAATAAAAGATATAGGTAAGCTTGATAAGAGAAAAAAAAAGAACAAATAAAAGGCAGGAATGGATCACGATTGAACTTATCGAACGTATAAATTATAAAAATGCTTTATGGAATCAAATCAGAAAAAGTTCAGGTAGAAATGAAGAATTAATAAAAACCAATAAAACAGTTAAAAAAGAAATAAGTAAGCAAATTAAAGACTGCAAACAACGATACTATAATGATAAATTAAATAAACTGAAGGAGAATAAAAATACTTTATGGGAAGTAGTAGATGATGTTTTGTGTAAACAAAAGAAAGCAAATATTGACGTTTTTGTGAAAGAAACATTCAGATCAGAGACATTAAATGAAACAGCAAATGGTTTTAATGATAATTTTTTTGCTCAAATACCAAAGTTGAGAGAAAGTGATAAAGAAGAACACGAAGAATACAAACTCGGGAATTATCATAAAAAAATTAAAAAAATAGGAAAATCAAAAAACAACATGAGTAGTAGTAATACATTGTTTGTAGACATAGCAGAAGAAAATGAAATATTAGTAATAATAAATGAACTAAAAAACACAAGAGCAACAGGGATTGATAAAATTCAGACTGATCATGTAAAACAATCGAAAGTAAATACAGCTAAAGCAATCAAAATATTAATAAATAGCATGATTGAAAACGAAATATGGCCAGAGAACTTAGAAACACAAATAATAAGACCAATCTACAAGAAAGGAGTGAAAACAGATAAAAATAACTTTAAACCTATTGCATTACTCTCCATTATAGACAAAATTGTAGAAAAATTTTTTGCAAACAGAATAAGAAGTTTTTTGGAAAAAATGAAGTTATTAAGCAAAAATCAGTACGTATATACAAAAAATAAAGGTACAAATGATCTACTAGTTGCAATTAATGAAATCATAATGCAAGCATTAAATGATGGAAAATATGTTGGGGTAATATTAATCGATTTGCAGAAAGCTTTTGATACTTTTGATCAAAATATACTTTTAAAAAAGTGTGAAATGCTAGGATTAAGAGGAAAAATTTATAATATTATTAAAAGCTACGTGCAGGACAGAAAATCAACAGTGCAAATTGGAGGAATTAACAGCGAATTAAAACCTGTAAATTTTGGAGTACCACAGGGATCAGTATTAGGACCTCTGTTATATTTAATTTATACTAATGATATTTTACATAACATTGAAAGAACACAAATTTATTTATTTGCAGACGATACAATACTAATTTCAATAAACAATAAATATATAGACATGATGAAAAATTTACAATATGATTTTAATTTGTTAAACGACTGGTTTATTACAAATGAATTATTCCTCAGCAAAGATAAAACAATTCAAATGGATATAACTGTACCAAAGATGAATAAATATGAAAACATACATCTTGTGAAACATTATGGAAATTGCAAAAATTTAATGGTAGATGGATCAATTATCAGATGTAATGATAAATGTGTGTTTTTAGAAAAAAAGCAAGACTCAAAATACCTTGGAGTTGATATTGATATACATTGGAACTTAAAGGCACATATTGTAAGAGTAATTACAAAACTTAGAAAAATATTACCTAAATTGTATAAATTAAGAAGTATTCTTGATAAAAAAAAAATAGTGTATGATGCATGGATTAGCAGTATCTTGAGATATGGGTTAGAATTATATGGGTTCACAGCAGATTATCTTGTTGATAGATTACAAAAAGTGCAAAACAAAATAATAAAAATCTTTTTTGGACAGAAAATAAAGAAAACAACTAGTGAAATATACAAAGAGAATAAAATTTTAAAAATAAAAGAATTAAGGGATTATATAGTAATCACACAGAATTACTACAGCAATGTTAATAAACATAGCAACACCTACAGTTCCAAGCATTCAAGAATAAAAAAGCCATTGTATATACAACCTCGGATTAATAATGAATATGGGAAGAGAAATAAAATCTGGTACATCCCTAACATTTTTAATAAATTAGAAAGGCATTTACTTCACTACAATAATCTAAATGAACTCAAAAAGCCACGTCTAGAATATTTATTAGCAATACAAAATTAAATATGGGAAATTGACAGTCGAAAATTATAAGTAAAAAATTATTTGAATTTGGAAAAACAATCAAAATTAGCAATGGCGAAATGTTGTGTAATAGGCAGAATGTTGCAATATTGCGACAATATGTATGTGAAAATAATGATTTAATTGAACTCACACAAACTATCTACGATAGTTTCGAGGGTTACGATATGTACCATATTGTAATTGTAATAAAGATTATTAATATTATTATTATTATTAATATTATATTATTATTATTATTGTTATGTCTACGATTTTGATGATGTACAGCCAAACTCTTGCCCGTCCAGCTGTAATGAACGTTGAACCAGGTTAGTGAACTAGCATTGCACCGTTTTGCGGTTCCACTGTGCTTTAGTACTACGGGCACGCGAAATTGCATCTAATTTCCTTGTGAATCCGATGTCTTGGCGAGCTACCAGCGAATCAATTTTTTCCACCGCCTGTGACGCATTTCGCTATCCATGTGTCACCTTGCTATTAATACGTCTTTTTGTGATCACGCCGTCAATCAATAACCTGACATCATTTAACACCAAGCTGAAACTCGATACGTCATCATGTCCCGATACCAAGACTGTGAAAACCCGATTAACGGAAATGAAGGCGAGATTATGTGTTGCTTTTCTTGCAAAGGAAAATATCATTTCAAATGCACGGGACTTGCTATTACAACCCTAAAGGCTATGGGAAAAAATAAAAAAAAGAAGAGTGGAACTTCAAACAATGAAAAAAGTAGATAAAATTCAAACAGCGAAGCTGCAAATGACAAACAAACTAATGAAAATGACACCGATACGAAGATGGTGCCAGAATTAGTGAAGCCAATAAAAACAACTCACTAAAAAGAATTGAACAAAAAATAAATGAAGGCTTAAAGGAGATGAAATTTATCGAGGGACGGTACGAAGATATCAAGAAAGTAAACATTGAAATCAGGAAAGAAAATACTGAAATAAGAAAACGCCTACAAGTCCTAGAAGAAAAAGTAATTAAACTAGGGGATTGTAAACAGGACACAGAGACTCTTAAAACCAGAGTAGAAGAAATAAAAATGAGCCAAAACGAAACCGACCAATATAATAGAAACAGAAATTTAGAAATTTTTGGCGTGGAAATGGACAAAAAGGAAGACATCGGAGACACGATTTATCGACTTGTAGATGGGCTCCAACTAGAATTTTTTGACGACAGCCGTACTGACAGAGTGCACCGCATTCAAACCCAAAAAAAATATTAAAAAAGCAACAACCAATGGTGATCCAATTTAACAGTAGAACTTCCAGAGATGAGTGGCTTAAAGGAAAAAATGCAAAATAACTAATGATGGTATTTTTGGTAAAAGAAATCAAAGGAAATTTATGTGTATGAATACTTTTCACCTTATTACATATCTCTGCTATGGAAAGTGAAAACCAAACTAAAAACATCACACAAGTTTATCTGGATCAAAGATGGGAAAATCCATGCAAGGAAAAATGAAACTGAAAAGGCGGTTGTTATTTTCCGTAACGTAAACGACCTAGAGCAAATAACAAAAACGATTTAAATTCTTGAGCTTACCTGGATCTAAATGCATCAGTAGACATCTCGGAATCCACTACTGTCCATGTTGAAAGTTTCGATGACTTTTCAAAAATCATCTAAACAATATTACAGCTGACAGGCTACTTGGTTTACAAATTTACTTAAAAAGTTGTCGAGTATACTGGGACGAATTTATACTTGCTATTAACCAGAACAATATTGCTTGGGCCTTTATTGTTATAAATGAAACAAATTTAAAAGAACAAGAACTTAACCTTTACAAGATTGAAAATTATATGCAACTTGCGAACTGCAGACAATTAAAAAAGGGAGTTGGTGTCATGGTTTTCGTTTACCAAAGAATTAATATAATTAATTCTAAAAAACTTTTTATACATAACAATGAGGAAATAGAGATTGATGTGATGTAGATAACAGAAATTATACGCTTGTCATATATAGACAGCCATCTTCAAGTAGAACTAACTTTCTAAGGTAACTTAAAATACTTCTACAATCTAGGAAAACAACTCATCCTCAAATATTTTTATTATTGGTGATCTCAATTTTAAAAGAAACATAGGATATCAGCAAGAAACCAAACACTGAAAGATTTGAAAACCTGCTTGCTGCAAACTGTTTTACATCACAAATTAACTCTCCAACACGAGTCGAACTTACAATGAATAAAATTTGCAAATGTTGTCTCGACGTTATTTTTACTAAATTAAACAAATCAAGTATAAATGGATATGTTATTAAAAAAGATTGCAGACCACTATTTTACTTGCATTGAAATTAAACAAACTGATTCACGAAAAGACGATGTATTTCAAAAACACAGATTGATTAAAAAATTGAACATACATAATATTATCAAACAGCTTGAGAATTATGATTGGAATAATCTTTGGAATAATCTTGACAATTATAAAAAATTCTAATGACACGTATGACGAATTGACAAAAACTATCCAGGACATTTTTGCTAAAAATACTTCATATAAAAAAACAGTGGGACAATAAATGTTTTAAATATGAGTGGCTGAACAACACTCTACTTGGAGAAATTTATCATAAAAATAGATTATGGACTAAAATTTCCAATACAAATAATCGTTCACCTGAAATTATTCAAAAATATAAAAATTGTAAACATTCCGTTGCACAAGTATCCTTTTAGCAAAACAATGAATTTAAAAAAAAATTTCTGATTGAAAACAAACCTGATAGTGGTAAAATTTGGAGTAAAGTCTAAATCAAATATTGACGAACATTTAAAATGCGCCTTTCCTGCCGAAAAAACTATTGACCTTTGTTTCGCTTTCGGTATAGACTTTAAATTACAAGTTGAAAATCTTAAAACGGAAATGACGCACAATAGAAGATGTAGAAATACACTGGAAATTCGCAAAAAAAAACGACAAATAACAAAACATAACTATTTTCGAAATCACAGAAATACTAAGTAATAGCAAAATAAAAAAAAACACTGGCCACGATGGTTTTATTATGGACGTTTTCATAAAATCAAATAATACTGCTAACTTTCTTTTGAAACTGGTTAAGGCAATAATTGATACAGAGGTGTTGCCTGATAGTCTTAAAAAGTATATTCTTAGACCAGTATATAAAAAAGGCACCCATGAGGAATTAAAAAATTATCGCCTAATTGCCTTACTCTCTGTTATAAATAAAATTGTGGAAAGGTTCTTTACCAACAAAATTAAAAACTTCCTCAACAAATTTAAACTTTTGAATGATTAACAGTACAGTTTCCACACAAAAAAGGCATCGCAAATGCCCTACTACACCTAAATAATCATATTTGTCGATCATTAAACGAGGGAAAATATATAAGCGCTATACTAATTGACCTTCACAAAGCCTTTAACACACTTACAGTAAATATGTTTCGGGAAAAACTTAGTAAACACGGTATCCATGGTAAAATGCTATACATTCTTACGAGTTATCTCACAGACAGACTCAATTGTGTTAAAATTGACGAATGCTGTAGTGAGTGGCACAAGATTGGGTATGGTGTTCCGCAAGGCTCAATTCTTGAACCCATGTTATTCTTGATTTATTTAAATGACATTGACGATTTTCATTGGAATACTTACCTCAAACTTTATGCTGATGACATCTTGCTGCTTTCAATAAACCTAGACAATGGAGGTTATGATCGACAACCTTCAACAAGACTCTAATTTAATAAATGAATACCTCTTTGAAAATGAGATCTATATAAATGCCGAAAAAACTTGCGTACTTCTTTTTCTCACCTCACATAATTATGACCCTGGATGATTTCGACATGAAATTATACCAACATGACTATAATTATTCGGTGGAAAATTTGTTTTGTAACTGTAAACTTCTAACTATCGTCACACAAACTAAATACCATGGCATTGAGATTGACAGACATTGGATTTCCCATAACAAAAATCATTACAAGAGTGAGACTGTCCCTACCTGGCCTTTATAATATTAGAGACAAGCTAAACGCTCAAAACAAAAGACTTATTTATAACACATGTATTCTATCGCCTGTACGGTATGCATCCCCCGTTTTTGCTTACACTTCTTCTGGTTACACTGATAGATTGCAAAAAAATATTAAATACAGCATGTAAAATCTTATTTAAAAATGACAACTCCAGTAAATAGACACTGGACATATTGCTTGAAAACAAGAGAGTGACTTTTAGGCAAATCGCGGACTTTACAGTAATAACAAATACGTATTTCAACACTGACTTAAATACCCGTTTGAAAAGACCCTGCTTAAATAATAATAATTGGCTGGTTACCCAACATTTTAGAAACTCGTATGGCAAAAGAACGCTAAATTTCATTTTTCTCTGCTGACTGAACAAGCTACCTGTAAACCTGCATAAGCTTACAAATACTGCTTTCAAAACAATGGTATTTGACAATGAAATAAATCTAAGTTTCATAGATAAACCTCGTATTGGTAAATTATCAAGACACACGCTAGTGTGTCGCCCGTCAAGATAAAACGATAACATCCAGATAATATGTATATATGAGCATGGCGACCAGTAGACACGTTGTGCCTTTGCAGCAAAGGTAGTTTGGCTGTTTTCAGGAATCTGAAGATAAATAACTGTGACAGAAAAGGCTGAAACTTGTTTAATCGGGAGCCTTTGGTAGCCTGATAACAGAAAAGTAACTGTTAGACACATAGCATAACGTTTTCTTGTTGAAAAAAAGACCTGAATAACGTTGATAATTGCTAATCAAGACACACGCTAGTGTGTCCCCCACCAAGATAAAACGATAACGTCCAGATAATATGTAAATATAAGCATGGCGACCGCTAGGCTGTTTTCAGCCATCTGAAGAAAAATAACTATGCGACAGACAAGGCTGAAACTTGTTTGATCGGGAGACTTTGGTAGCCTGACAACATAAAAGTCACTGTTAGACAGATAGCTTAACGTCTTCTTGTTGAAAAAACGACCTGAACAACGTTGATATTTGCTAATCAAGACAAACGCTAGTGTGTCCCACGCCAAGATAAAACTATAATTTCCAGATAATGTATATATATAAGCATGGCGACCACTAGATACGTTGTTTCTTAAAGCAAATGTAGTTTGGCTGTTTTCAGCCATCTGAAGAAAAATAACTATGCGACAGACAAGGCTGAAACTTGTTTTAATCGGGAGACTTTGGTAGCCTGACAATATAAAAGTCACTGTTACACACATAGCTTAATGTTTTCTTGTTGAAAAAACGACCTGAATAACGTTGATATTTGCCTAATTACTAGTTACTAGCTAACACTATTTTTGTTTCACGAAAATAAATTCTTCTATGCGGTGAATAAAGCTGGTTCTTACCTTATTTTACAGGTATTGATCTGTAGAAGTGCCCTTTTCATATGAACCTTTCTAATTGGTCAAGTGGTTCAGGGGTTAGGGAGCTCCCAACGTCAAAATTGATTGTTTTACATTGTTTTTAACATTGTTATTATGCAACAATGCCAAACTGAACATTAAATGAATCCGTTCGTCTTCATTACTTATATGAGATGCTATCATATCAAAAAGGTGACTGCTGTCCTCAAAATGTAACGAAAGCCAACAAAAAAATGAAATGGACCATAAAACTAGATTGGTGTTTCCATCTCCTAATTACTAAGAAAAACAAATGGATTTCATCAATTTGGATCAAAACAGCTGATATCTACCCCAAAACAAAACTTGTGAAGGATTCCCACCAAGCTTTTCGGCCGTGTGAAGTCGTTATATCAAATGCCAAGCTCTTTCCCCAAGCTAATCGCTAATTCCATCACTGCAGTCGAGGAGAATAATTTCTTGCTGCAACACTTGTAACAGACAGACCGTCCACATAAAAAATGATCAAGCAAATTATAAGAGTGTAGTATGCGATATTGGTTATCTCGAGAGAAGGTCAATATTATTTTTTTACGTCCAAGGAGTAAAACAAAAGATGAAGCAATTTATCAGAAAACCGCTGTTTCTGTTGACAAACGTTGATTTTCGTTTGCTTCGCTCACTCAATCAGCGCAAACATTTCGTCAGAAACGTGACTGAATCAATGTAACCACCAAGAACCACACTTCACTTGTAATTTGTGTTAGTATACACTTTATATGGTTTTTCTTGTTTCACTTATCACTTTTTCTTATCACTTCACTTTCTGATGAGAAACATCTCCTACGAAGGTGAGAGATAAAAGATTGATAGAGCAAAGCGAGACACACATTGAAAATGTTTACTTTATGATAAAATCGCTCGCTTTGCTTGTTCAATTCACGCACCTCAGTGCTTCAGAAACACGAATGTTTGACACCCTTTTAAAACCAAATCTATTGTTTTGATTTTTCCCTGCATCAAGTCAGTTAGTATAAAACTATGACGTCATGAACAAACATAAAGAGGGTTAAAAAAAACTTTGACGTTATTTTTCAGGGTTTTTCGCGTTTTTGAGTCATAATATCAAGTTACAGCGACGAAAGTAGGCCTATACTGTGCGCAATTGAATTATCTTTCGTTTGGTATTACTCCCATCTTCGTAGGTGCTTTGGTTCCGGAGGAGTAGCGGTACAAACACACAACATTAACTACATAATTAAAACTAGCGGAGTCGCTCGCTTCGCTCGCTCATTTCGCGTCGTCTCGCTGCGCTCGAGAAGACTTCTTGCTGCAACACTTATGATACAGACAGACGTAACACAGAAAAAACGATCAAGCATATTATAAGAGTGTAGTATACGATATCGGTTATCTCGGGAGAAGGTCAATATTATTTTTTTACGTCCAAGGAGTCAAGCAAAAAAAAATCAAGCAATTTATCAGAAAAGCCCTGTTTCTGATGACAAACGCTGATTTTCGTTCGCTTCGCTCACTCAATCAGCGCAAACATTTCCTCAGACACTTGACTGAATCAATGTAACCGCCATGAACCACACATCATTTGTAATTTGTGTTAGTATACACTTTATATGGGTTTTCTTGTTTCACCTATTTTAAGAATATTGTTCTTTACGTCCTGCTCAGTACAGATTTTTCCATGGGCGTCTTATCACTTCACTTTCTGATGATCCCTCACTTGGAGAAACATCTGCAGAACGTCAGTTGTAATCTCCTACGAAGGTGAGAGATGAAGGATTGATAGAGCAAAGCAAGCCACACATTCAAAAGGTTTACTTTACGTGGAAATCGCTCGCTTTGCTCGTTCAATCGACGCACCTCCGTGCTACAGAAACACAAATATTTGACACCGTTTTAAAACCAAATCAATTGTTTTGATTTTTCCCTGCATCAAGTTAGTTAGTAAAAAACCAATTTTAGGATGTATATGTGGTTTGTTGCAAAATACGTCGTCCGTGCACCCTTTTCAAGATCATCTCTCTTTGCTCGAGGAGGTTTTCATGAACAAACTATGACGTCATGTAGAAACATCATGCGGGTAAAAAAAAACTTTGACGTTAGTTTTTCAGGTTCTTTTGCTTATTTGAGGGTGATAGTATCAAGTTACAGCGATGAATATAGGCCTATTAAAAGCGAAATTTAATTATCTTTCGTTTGGTCCTACTCCCATCTTTGTAGGTGCTTTGGTTCCGGAGGAGTAGAGGTACAAACACGCACGCACATCATATGATCTACAAAATGCGTGCGTGCGTGCGTGTTTGTACCTCTACTCCTCCGGAACCAAAGCACATACAAAGATTGGAGTAGGACCAAACGAAAGATAATTAAATTTCGCTTTTAATAAGCCTATTTTCATCGCTGTAACTTGATATTATCACCCTCAAAAACGCGAAAGAACCTGAAAAACTAACGTCAAAGTTTTTTTACCCGCATGATGTTTGTTCATGACGTCATGAGGTTCGTTCATGACGTCATGAGGTTCGTTCATGAAAACCTCCTCGAGCAAAGAGAGATGATCTGGAAAAGGATGCACGGACGACGCATTTTACAACACACCACACATATATCTTAAAATTCGTTTTGTATTAACCAATGAATTGATGAATTGATGTATGGAAAAATCAAAACAATAGATTTGGTTTTAAAAGGGTGTCAAACATTCGTGTTTCTGAAGTACGGAGGCGCGTGGATTGAAAGAGCAAAGCGAGCGATTTCCACATTAACTAAACCTTTTCAATGTGTGTCTCGCTTTGCTCTATCGTAGGAGATTACATCTGACGTGCTGCAGAAGTTGCTCCAAGTGAAGGATCATCAGAAAGTAAAGTGATAAGACGCCCATGGAAAAATCTGTACTGAGCAGGACGTAAAGAACAATATTCTTCAAATAAGTAAAACAAGAAAACCCATATAAAGTGTATACCAACACAAATTACAAGTGATGTGTGGTTCTTGGTGGTTACATTGATTCAGTCACGTTTCTGAGGAAATGTTTGCACTGATTGAGTGAGCGAAGCGAACGAAAATCAACGTTTGACATCAGAAACAGCGCTTTTCTGATAAATTGCTTGATCTTTTTGCTTGACTCCTTGGACGTAAAAATAATATTGACCTTCTCTCGAAATAACAGATATCGCATTCTACACTCTTATAAATCGCTTGATCGTTTTTTTATGTGGAAGGACTGTCTGTATCATAAGTGTTGCAGCAAGAAATCTCCTCGAGCGCAGCGAGACGACGCGGAATGAGCGAGCGAATCCGCTAGTCTACATTATTAAAATCATACGATGTGCGTGCGTGCGTGCGTGCGTGCGTGCGTGCGTGCGTGCGTGTTTGTACCTCTACTCCTCCGAAACCAAAGCACCTACAAAGATGGGAGTAGGACCAAACGAAAGATAATTAAATTTCGCTTTTAATAGGCCTATTTTCATCGCTTTAACTTGATATTATAACCCCCAAATACGTGAAAAACCCTGAAAAAATAACGTCAAAGTTTTTTTTTACCCGTATGATGTTTGTGCATGACGGCATGAGGTTCGTTTATGACGTCATAGTTTGTTTATGAAAACCTCCTCGAGCAAAGAGAGATGCACGGACGACGTATTTTGCAACACACCACATATACAACTTAAAATTGGTTTTGTATTAACCTATGAATTGATGAATTGATGCATGGAAAAATCAAAACAATAGATTTGGTTTTAAAAGGGTGTCAATCATTCGTGTTTCTAAAGCACGGAAGCGCGTGGATTGAAAGAGCCAAGCGAGCGATTTCCACGTAAACTAAACCTTTTCAATTTGTGTCTCGCTTTGCTCTATCGCAGGAGCATCGTAGGAGATTACATTTGACGTTCTGCAGATGTTTCTCCAAGTGAGGATCATCAGAAAGTGAAGTGATAAGACGCCCATGGAAAAATCTGTACTGAGCAGGACGTACAGAACAATATTCTTAAAATAAGTAAAACAAGAAAACCCATATAAAGTTATACTAACACAAATTACAAGTGATATGTAGTTCTTGGTGGTTACATCGATTCAGTCACATTTTTGAGGAAATGTCTGCGCTGATTGAGTGATCGAAGCGAACGAAAATCAGCGTTTGTCATCAGAAACAGCGCTTTTCTGATAAATTGCTTGATCTTAACTTTTTGCTTGACTTCTTGGACGTAAAAATATAATATTTACATTCTTTCGAGATAACCGATATCGCATACTACACTCTTATAATTTGCTTGGTCGTTTTTTATGTGGAAGGTCTGTCTGTATCATAAGTGTTGGAGGAAGAAATCTACTCGAGTGCAGCGAGACGACGCTGAATGAGCGAGTGAAGCGAGCGACTCCGCTAGTATGTCCTTAATGATATAGATATCAAAATAGAAAAAAAATGCAAGAGCTGACACTGACATCACATGAGAAGGAACAATATGATCGCAATCGTAATTTAGAACATAGGACAACTTGATTTTCTACCAGATGAAAACCTGAGAGAAGTTGTAAAAAAAAGTGGCTTAGAACTTTAAGATCTTAAATTACAATCCACATCAAATTGAAACAGCCCATAGGATTCAAAACAAAAACAGAACCAAGAAGAGTGTGATTATCATTCTGTTCATCAGTAGAGAATACAGAGATAATTGGTTAGAAAATTAAAAAAAATAATAGTGACAAATGACAGTATATTTAGAAATAAAAACAAAGGATGTGTGTACTTAAATGAAAATAAGATGTCATATTTTAAGGACTTATTCTGGAAAACAAAAGATTTCTCAAAAGACAATGGATTCAAATACGTTTGGTTTTCAGGAGGAAAAATATTGATGCAAAGGGATGAATGTACAACAGAAGTAAAGAAGATAAAACAAGAAGAGGATTACAAAGCATAAAAATGAAGAACAAGTACAAAAAAAAGAAATATTTTCAACTCATGAACAAACTACAAGAAGAGTATTATGTGATGTAAAAAACAACAATAATTTGATAATTATAAGTGTAACTATTAGAAGTATTAATAACATGAAATGTTATTGCACTGACAGAGATACATATTAAAAAAATGAAATTGAAAATTATGAATTAGATGGTTATATAAATTATAGTATAACCAGGGAAGAAAGAAAAAGAGGTGTTGGACTAATAGTGTATGTAAAAAATAATCTAATGATTCACGAAAAAAATATAAATTATCTTAAAATGGAAAACAATGACGGACTTGAAAATAAAGGATGCACAGGTATAAAATAATTGCTGTGTACAGGAGACCAAAAACAAATAAAATTAAATTTTTTTAAAAATTAAAAAAGGTTATAAAAACTAAGAGCAATGATAAAGATAAAGAAAATATTGTATTAGTAGGAGATTTAAATATTGATATTTTAAAATACCAGGGATGTACAGGAGCAAATATGATCAAACAAGTATCGATAAATACGAAAATATGATGGAATGTCAAGGTTTTGAAAAAGTTATAGAATCGCCAACAAGAGAAGAATTTATAACAAAAGGTAATCATATAATACTACAGAAATCATGCATTGATCACATTTTCGTAAAATTAAACAAAAGAAACTATGAAGCACAGGGCAGTATAATACAAATTAAAATTGCAGATCACTATTTTTACGACATTTTGGATATGGAAAAGAGCAGGTATTCATAGTGCATAGTCTGGTTCATTTGTTCGACTTTCAGCAATGGGATGGCGTCGTTCATATTCTGTCAAGTTATACCTTTATTGATTTAGGTTGGAATTCAGCATCTTCTAGGG
>JAHWFP010050981.1:1194-16107 GCA_023313725.1 Lithobius niger | reverse complement strand
GAATTAAAACGATTTATTTTAATTAGGATCTAAGCTACGGTAGTTTACCTACGATGTAACGCTTTGATTTTTGAATAGTTTTACGATAAGGTCCATCTTTAAACTGGTGCAGTAGTCGTTTTAAATTAGATAAATTTAAATTTGTTAATTAAGCTTAAGTGAAAGGTGAAGATCTATATTTTTCAACAAGGGTAATTAAAACGATTATTTTAATTAGAAGTTAAGCTACGGCAGTTTATCTACGATGTAGCGGTTGGATTTTTGTATCACTTTACGATAAGTTCCATCTTCAAACTGGTGTAATAATCGTTCTAAATTAGATAAATAGATGTAATTAGGCTTAAATGAAAGATGAAGATGTATATTTTCCAACAAGGGTATTAAAAACTATTTATTTTTATTAGGAGCAAAGCTAAGACAATTTTTTCACAGTATAGTGATATGCTTTTAAACTACTGCAGCAGCCGGTATAACACAGATAAAATGTTGTACTTACCGTTGTTGGAAAATACATATCTTCGGCTTATCTTCGTTTTAATTACCTTGTTGGAAAATACATATTTTCATCGTTCATATAAGCCTAATCACATCCATTTATCTGAATTAGAACTGCTACTACAGAGTTTAAAGATAGAACTTGCCGTAAAATGATGCAAACTTCAAAGTGCTACAACGTAGATAAACTACTATAGCTCAGCTGCTAATCAAAATAAATCATTTTAATTACCCTTGTTGTAAAATACATATTTTCATCGTTCATATAAGCTTAATCACATCCATTTATCTGAATTAGAACCGCTACTGCAGAAGTTTAAATATAGAACTTGCCGTACAATGACGCAAAATTCAAAGCGCTACAACGTAGATAAACTGCCGTAGCTCAGCTTCTAATTAAAATAAATCGTTTTAATTACCCTTGTTGAAAAATACATATCTTCATCGTTCATATAAGCCTTATAACATCCATTTATCTGAATTAGAACCGCTACTGCAGCAGTTTAAAGATAGAACTTGCCGTAAAAAGATGCACAATTTAAAGCGCTACGACGTAGATAAACAGCCGTAGCTCAGCTTCTAATTAAAATAAATCGTTTTAATTACCCTTGTTGAAAAATACATATCTTTATCGTTCATATAAGCCTATCACATCCATTTATCTGAATTGGAACCGCTACTGTAGCAGTTTAAAGATAGAACTTGCCGTAAAATGATGCAAAATTCAAAGCGCTACAACGTAGATTAACTGCCCGTAGCTCAGCTTCTAATTAAAGTAAGTCGTTTTAATTACCCTTGTTGGAAAATACATATCTTTATCGTTCATATAAGCCTAATCCTATCCATTTATCTGAATTAGAACCGATACTGCAGCAGTTTAATGATAGAATTTACCGTAAAATGACGCACAATTCAGAGCGCTACAGCGTAGATAAACTGCCGTAGCTCAGTTTCTAATTTAAATAGATCGTTTTAATTACCCTTGTTGGAAAATATACAGCTTCACCTTTCATTTAACCCTAATTATGGTAGTGGATCTTAATTATAACTAACATTCCAGTTGTTTCAAGTCAGAAATTATAATACACATATATGCGCTGTAGTATCTATAGCATGCATAAACGGCTTAATAGAACTTAAATGACGAATTTCGGTCAGAAGGGTTAATTTTACGAAAAATATGAATAGAACCTTTTCTGAATGTAACTTTATTCTAAACATAATTGGTAACCGTTTATTTTCGATCGGAAGAACGGTTTAGGCGCTAGAAGCAAAAGACTGTTTTTTGGTCGCAATTTTTGGACGCCATCTTGAATTGCGGGCTTAGGAGGAGAAATTCGACTTGGCACCCGGCAGATTCGGATTCAGCATGCTCAAATTATGTTAAAATCTCTCGGTGCCAAAATGTCTCAAAATTTGCCGTTGAACTCATTTTAGAGCGTCTTTTCTGGGAAAAGTCGTCCTGTTTATTAGCAGTCAATGCACACATGACCGTGAAGTAACGCCAGTACGCATTCGGCCGCAACCCACTTTGCTATCCCCATGTACAAAAAATTATATATTGAAACCAATGAGACGATATGGCTTTTTTCGCCTACCTTGTGTACAAAAAAATATTCTCAAACCAATGCGACGATATTTGGTACATTCATCTACTGATTTAAGATGTACCAGGGCATATACATCCTTTGCAGATTAACTAAAAAAATTCGGATAAATACTTTAATTACTGTTCAATGAGTCATCAATCATTTCTGCAGCATCATTTCATATTTCAGGATAGTTCTTTACTCCCCCAATATACAATTCCATGTTTATTTCTCCGAAATTGGACGCCATTTTCGGTAACGCTTTTGCGATAAACGATGGATGTGTGCACCGCGCAAGTCACACAAGATACTAAGAGACGTAGGTGCGTTTGCGTTAACGCTGCGTTGACGGGGGAGTGCGGTGCAACACGAACGCACGATTGACGCGCAGTAACGCAACGTCGACGGAGGTGTGTCCAATGTCACGTGAACCACACCGCAGATGCGGTAACGCAGCGTCAACGCGCGTTAAAAAAAACGCATGTGTGCACACCGGGCCTAAGCTCAACTCGGTTCAAAACGGTATATGTTTATGCTAAATGCTCACTGTTAAAACCCAGTAGGTTAAAAAAAATCGTTAATTTTGAGGCCAGTGAAATTTTAATCTGCTAAGTTCGGTCTCATATAGTGTGGAAGCATAGGGCAATCAAGTCATTTAGTAGTTCTATTATTGCTGAACTGCACTCGTGCTCATGTAAAAGATTTTAGCTATTTCCTAACAAAATTGTCCCTTTTCAACCGGAGATAACCTTAGCAATCGAAAAGGACGTTAATGAACAATTTCCATTTTTTTTTTCAATTTCAGTAAAGCATGGGTTATCAACCAACGAATCAGTGAAATTAGGCCAAGAACGCTAAAACGAATTTTACAATTTACATGGCTCCATAAAAAAATGCCACCTAATCGTTAAAAACGGTGAAATGTGAGAAGAAAAGTGTACCTAACGCAAGGTACTAACAAAGTATCAGCAGAAAGTCCCGAAGTCCAACCAGAAAGACCAATAATTAGAGCTAGTGTCGTGTCTTGTTGGTTTTTCCCCTACATAGTGGATTTAAGGATTAATGATTTGTATCACACAAAATTTCATACAAATAAACAGAAAAATAAATTTAAAATGGATTTCAAATAGCTCTACCTGTAATGGACCCAAACTCTATTTTCTAGTATGGTATCATGTATTTTGATTGCTGTCGGAATTTGTAGGTTTTTTGTCTTTAATCTTCGGCATTGGCTATGTTCGTAGTTACCTCGCACATTCTGGTATTTAAAAAGTTTAATGTCTTTTACAACCACTAAGAATATTGGATTACTACACCAACATTCGGAAATGCTCACTGATGTAGAAGCCAACTAACTTAAACGAAGCAAGCAGTCTGCATTAAAGACTGACCTTGTGAGGAAACACAAAACACTAGTCTAAGAAAGAAAGAAAAGACAACTACCCCGATTGGGACTCGAACCCAGGACTTTCCGTTTACTAGCCGGGCGTTCCTCACAAAGCCAGTCTTTAATGCAGACTGCTTACTTCGTTTACCCTTTTACCTTGTGATTTCTTCTTTATTTACTACTAACTTAGTTTTAGGCATTATAAATGCGATAGAACATCCATCCACTTCAAAGATATAAATTCTGAAATAATTTTCAAAAAACATGTTTTTCGAACATAACTTTTCTTGCCTGTTATTAAATCTTTGGAATGCACTACTTTAAGGTAATGTTAAAAAGAAAACAGACTCGCATATTATACTTTACTTATACTTATACTCTACTTTAACTTTCGAAATACGTATATGATTTTGGACGTCGGGTTTGTTGATTTACGAGAGTGCTGCTTACGATTTTGCCATCTGTGTTTCTCTCCAGTAAAGGCCACTAAAAAATTATTAGTTACTTTAAAAGAATAAAAGTCCCGAAACATGACGCGTGCGACCTGCACGCCTGTTGCTACGGAAACTAGTTCCTGGAACACATGCTTAAAGTATTTTATGCAGATCTGTGAAAATTTTGGAATCTTAGGAATCCTCCATATTAAATAGGCACAAATCGATGTAAATAATACAAGGGTAAAATTGTAAATAAGCCATCAGCTAAAATCATACAGCAAAAATAATGTAGTACACTAAGCCAACTTTATGCACTTAGGGACCATTTATTATTTATCAGTGGGGGTGGGCTGGCTAATTGACGTCACCAGTATAAAAAAAATCTGACCCCCTTTTGGTGTTGAGAGAATTTTGTCTCCCACCCCAAAAAATTTCTATTAAAATTCTCATTTTCATGAAATGAGTGTACAAAAGGCCCTAGATCTACTTTGATATGTTGTGTGATGTGCTGAGCTAAATATATTTATTACATTACCATTCTGCAACCGGCTGTGCACTTCCTTTCTTGCAGCTTATTTCCTGACCCGAACCTCCCTCCTGATAACCACCAAACAAACAAAATTTATCCCCCCTTTCCTCTTCATATAACAATTTTCATGACCCCCTCCCTCTTTTTTTGCCGGTCCACCTCCGTTGATAAATAATGAACAGTCCCTTATGTATCATTCAAGTGATGTGACCCAGATTCGAACCATCCAACCAATCTGTCACCAGCTCACTTCCAAAACTCCTTTACCGATTTGGCCACTTGTCCACTAGTATAAAGATAATATGCGAAACCTGTTATTAAAGTCATAAGTAGACACATATTGATGTAAACAAAGTAAAGGCAAATTGGAAAAAATCAGCAAAAATCATACACTAGAAATAAATAATGTGTATTAATTTCTCCTTTTTTGAGCCTAACGAGTGTATAATGATTTGTAGTCCATCTCCATTGCCTATGACCGAGTACATTCGGTCGAATGGAATTCTGGTCACGATTCTGACATAAAAAACGGGTTCAGTGAGTTATCTTTATACTAGTGGACAATTAGCCATATCGGTAAAGGCGGTGAGGTAGTGATCCGGTGATGAACTGGTGTGCCGCTTCGAATCCAGGTCATATCACTTGATGATATGTAATTGAATAAAGGTAGTTTAATGTACTAAGTTATTTCTAGTGTACGAGTTTCACTGACGGCTTGCTTCCATTTACCTTTATAAGTTTCCATATTGTTGCCACTACTCATAATCAGATTGTTTTTCGAAACATTAAAATCCAGATCCAAATGGGGTTATGATTGTGCTTAAAACCAAACAATGGTGGACCACCTATAGGCCTCCTATCAGGAGGTGTTCCGTGTGGCGGTTTCTATGCATGTTGAGTATTGAAACTTGATACCTGTTGAGACAGGTTGGTTTAAGACTCTTGTTTACATGGTAAGCCTTTCTTCGGTTATCGTACTATAACAAGAAGGTATGCAACCTTGGCTTCGTACTGCCGGCCAATCACTCTGCACCCATGTCTGGGAACTCTCATGGTTGCTAGGCACTTACAACCATATATGAAGATAAATGGATTGGTGTCAGCAAATCAATGTATTTTTACATGGTACCGGTAAAGGTCCAATGAGATCCATTTCAACTCTTCCGAGGGGCATTGGAAGGATCACTGTTTTTAAGAGCCCAACAGGACATAATATTTATGGTAAAAACGCTTTATAACACGTTGGCCTTAGTACAGCGTATTCTATTTCACCACATTATGAGTTCAAAAAATGGTTAGGAAATACATAGGAATAATACTGTACGAAAACATTTTAGGATATCTTATATATTATTCGGAAATGTTAGAAATTTCCCTAAATTTTTCCCAAGTTTTAGGGAAAGCAGTTTTAGAAAATTGTGGGACTATAATTAGGTAAGGTGTGGACTTGCCTGGACTTGCCTGGACTAGGGATACAGGCACCATATTAGCTACTATAGCTAATGAAGGCCTAGAGAAAAGGCCAGCTGCCACCAAGTAAGGAGTGTGTTGTGAATTTAACACAATCTGCATGAAACAATGCATCAGTCATATTGGTTTGACTCTATACCTAGCGTAGCTACAATTTGAAGAGGTTGAATTTGTGCGTTGCACATCAACAAGGTCATTTTACTCTAATGCAAAATAATAAAGGGGAAACAATTTCTCATGTCCTGCACGCAAGCTTTCCACGTACCAAATGTTGAAGTTGACAAAATTAAGGTAGAATTTTTTATTGAGGATTAAAGTATGGTTTACAACCATTTGCAGTAGACATTAAATTTTATAAATGGTGAAAAACAGACTTTTTGAGAACATACGTAGAAGGTTCTGCCTATATAAACAAACGTGAATGCTGAGTGAGTCACAACTCCTAAGCTGGTAGTCAGTCTCTCTCTCCGCGTCCAACAGATGGTGGTAAGTAGTTTTTTTTTGTCGTTTGTGGTTTAGGACATTTTTTTTCATACGAAATGTGGAAATGGTATTCTACATTCTATACGTGATTCGAGGCAGTAATGCCGAGCCAATAAGAGCAAAATAGATCCAAAAAATTCGTGCTAGTCAACTCTTTTTTGGGATTATTTTGGCAAGTATCACAGAAAGTGTTCCATTGACCATTGTTTTGAGAGATTTCGAAAGCTAATTATCTCAATCCGATTGCTTAAGTAATTAATGCAACAAAAACATTAACAAGTGTAGAATAATTGGTCTATTAATGTGCGATGATGGCAACGCATGACGACTTCGTTACACGTAACATGAAAGACAATAGACCAAACTACGTACGCATGGCTCTGAATATTACAGTAGGATGTCGGCAATAGCTGTTTATACGATGGTCCAAAACAAGTTTAGTAATTAATAAAATTAGCAGTGTTTTATTAATTTTAATCAAATGACCATAAATTGTACTTAGCCCATGTTGTTCTGTGGTGGTGCTAATGATCAAAACGAGGAATGATGTAAAGGAGAAACCATAGGGCTCGATAGGGTCTCCATAAGAATATTACCACATGTTCCATCTCTCGTTATGGGTCAAGACCCTTTGTGGCAAATGTGGAATGAGTGATCGTTACTGTTTTCCAACATAACCCACGATAAAAATAGGCAGTATAGATTTTACCTAAACGATAGGTGCGAAAAAATACCAACCTCTCGTGGTACGAATATCCCAGGCATGCAGAATTTCCGCATGCAATAGCGTTCTACGAGAGTTAGAGTCTGGGATAAGTCCCTCCAGGACATTACAGGCGAGACACTTAAAGTGCCACGGATGGCTGGTTGCAAGACCATAGAGGCGTATCATGTGACCAAGCTTTGTGCGACGACAAGATGGTGGCCATCATATAACTTTTCTCAAGAAAATTATAATTTTCAATTTTTCTTATTTTTCCAAATTATTTGCCTTACTCGCGCTACCGTGCTCGCTGCAGCTAAACATATAACATCAGAAACCCGCAACCAAAGCCTGGCTGAGAGCAATGGTTTCACCACGTTCCCCGCAGTGGGGGCTACGTCGGTTCGCTCCAAATGCCCATCTCCCCAACTTGCCTTGAAAACGCTTGAGCTTCTTCCACCTTTTCTCTCAAAAACAAGCACATCCCCCACAAACATAACTGTTGAGGCTGCCACCCGCTTTCAAAGTACCCACGCTATCTCGAAATGAAACCAGACGAAGATGCATTTGCCTCTAGCGGTGTTGGTCACGCATTAGCATGGTTGTGTGATAAAGAATTCCGTGTTCCTGTGTTAAGAAAAGGATGAAAATTTCATCAGCAACCAGACCATGTAGTCCTAAGCACACAGTAAGTTTGATCTCAATCTTATACTACATAAGAAAAGCTCTCTTGACTGCGTGGCTGAATGGATGGCTGTCTGCGGAAGGCTCTCAGAAGCGAATCAGGTTGGGCGGGTTTGGGGGGGGGGGGGTCGTTGGGAGAGGAGGGAAGGATGGAAAAAAGAAACTATTGAAAAAAAAATGCAGCAGGAAGAGAACTGGCGTGGGGAAGGTGTTGGGGGAAAGAGAAAGCGATGGCTGGACGTCAATTGGACAACGTCTCAGTACGTACACTGAAATATCTTTATCATAGTTAGTGAAAACCAAAAAAAAAACATAGACAAGTAATTTCAGAATGTTATTAGAAGGTGGGAGGGGGAATGTTGGCATGCAAACTAAATTGCGTCACTTTTTCAAACCAAAAAGAAACAAAACAGTGGATTCTGAGAGGAAGACATAATTGGGTAAGCAACGTTGTATTCAAAGGTCTTTATTGTAGTTAGTAAAGAGCAACACAAAAAAGGAGCTCAGTAATTTTGCTAATGTTAGTAGAATGGGGAGTAGGTGGAGGAGGGTGGGGGAGGCAATAGTAAGTCAGGACCCCTCCCCCCCCCAAAAAAAAGCGCTAATAACCAAGCTGTCGACGCGCCATTAAGCCTCAATTCCAAAAAAAGCCACGTCATTTTAGTGTTATTATAAAGTAAATTCAGCTGTCATTAGACAGGCTGTGAGTTAGTAAATTAGAATCTACCCAAAACAAAACTTGTTAAAGATTCTCACCAAGCTTTTCGGCCGTGTGAAGTCGTGATATCAAACGCTAAGCTCTTTCGCCAAGCTACTTCCACCAAGTAATAGTTCGAAGGTTAAATGAAATACATGAAAATTAGAATCCAGCTGCCTCGATCGTAATTCTTTTAGTAACAATTTAATATTTCATTTTTCTAGAACTCGACAAAGATGGGGCCACTCGTCGTTCTACTGATGATGTTAGGTTGGTGTAGTTGGGGAGAAGGTGCCGACAATACTACTAGTAAGGTAAGACCAGGAAAAGAGGTTTCGTGCGACCTGATGCTGGAGTGTCCATGTTAGGGGCCGTCCATATATTACGTCACACTGTGGGGGCTGGGTGAGTGGGTGGTTGATTTATTGTGGCAATTGTGGCACAGGGGTCGGGGGGGGGGGATGTTTCCAAAAATGTGACGTCACAATCTTTCATCACATTTTGGTATTCACATCATCTTAACTTTTTGGCGACTTGTTAAAATGTTTAACTCCACCAAATTGTTGGGAGGCAGGCTACTCCGCTGCCCACAATATTTCCTGCAGCTCCCCACTCTACCTAGCTGTGCGAGGGCCTGAATTCGTAAGCGTTGTTGGCTATGGGAGGGCTCGACGATGATTTCCTCCCGTTGCAATAAGCTGCCCGATTGTCATCATTGATTATCGATCCAAGTAGTATGTGTACATTAAAGTATTGAACAACTATGAAATATTACATGGGGGAAGGTGATTGCAAAAGTGTCCTATAAATATAGTTGTCACACCCTAAATACGCACTTATGATGGGAAGATAGGGGTTACTAATGAGCTCTTATAACAGTAGGATTAAATAGGGAGGGGAGAAGACGAGTGAGGTGGAGAAAGAGTAAGTAATTAAAAGAAAAAAGAATTTAAAATGTCTGGCAAATGAAATGTTGAAGTTAATACTAGAAAATGTTTTTTTATTTGTAAATTTGGCTGCAAATTTGATTGCTACATATGCGGAATCATATAAATTGACATAAAGATTTAAAATTTAGGACCATGTTTAACCGTATTACGAAAATCGACCGTAAATTTTACACGTAAAAAAATACGGCATAGTTGCTGGAAAGAAGGGAGCAGCGTGT
Source organism: Lithobius niger (assembly GCA_023313725.1). NCBI lineage: Eukaryota > Metazoa > Arthropoda > Chilopoda > Lithobiomorpha > Lithobiidae > Lithobius > Lithobius niger. The sequence goes on along the minus strand of JAHWFP010050981.1, from coordinate 6,465 downwards.
GCAAGGAGTGATCCAGGGGCCTCCTAGCTGGCCCGAGTTGGCCTCCCCACACTCTCACCCCAGTATTGTCCCAGCAAATCAGAATGAGGCCGTGTTGAAAAAGATCGAGGCTTCACTCCTATAATTCACTCCTGTTGTCAAGAAGTAACAACGTTAGAAGCACTTTAGTAATTAATACATAGATCAAAGACGTTAAGTGAAAGTGATTAAAAAAATTCACGACGTTTCGTCACTCAGGTCAGGCGCATCATCAAGTGAAAGCACACTACTTTTAAATCCTATTGTGGCGTGTCTTAACACCCACCTCGTCTGCCCTATTATTAATAATAAGAATTTATAGAGTCAGGGAGTTTATAGGAATGAATGTAACAAGTTTCAGTAGAGACTTGTTAGGTCCCCCGTGCACTGGACGGCCAGGTTGTGCGTCCAGTGGTCATCGCGGCCACATAACATGGCGACGTGCCGCTTGGCTACGTCCGTTTTTCATTGATAATTCTCGATCACGTGGTGAAAATGAACGCGGAGCAAGTATGGTCGCCTGCACGCCGCCCAGAATCCCGGCGGCCGCGCGACTCACTGGCTGCGGCGGCCAAATGCACGGACTACATACACTGTAAGCATTCTCGTTGGCCGCAGTGACCTGGTCGCGCGGCTCGGTTGCTTAGTGCGCGGGGGCCCTTAAGAGTTACAAATTCTCCTCCCCAACCCTATAAATTCTTGTTAATATGCATGGACTAAAAGAAAACGCAATCAGTAGGTCTTTATACGGTTCATTACACTGACTCCACACCCTATTTGTTGGGAGCCTTAATAAAGTTGACAGGAACACTAAGTGAGGGGAAAATGAAGGGCTCCTTCTATGGACATGAATGGAAATCGTTTCCTAGCCATTAGCTAAATCCAACTTCAGGGATAAAGCCCCTTTAAAAGAGCCATTAATTACAATACGAACCCATGAACACTCGCAGAATACCTCAGCATACGAGAGTCAGCAAGCAGTGAAGACTGAGGGAAAATGTCAGGCAGGGAACAAGTTAGCCCTAATAAAAATGGCGATACCCGGCAGCCATTTTGCTGACAAACAACAGCTTTAGGCAGACACGTCTTGTCAGTTTGAAGGGTAGAGTCAAGAAGAAAAAAAAAAACAATTCCAATTCCAGTCAATAGATGGAGTTAGAATACCTAGCATTATTACAAAGGGTGAAGGCTGAAGGCTGTCATACCCAGCAGAATTGCATCTTTTGCCACGCCATTCAGCAGTGCTATTGACTAGGTTGCTGTTGCCATTACTTGCGAAGTGGGATGAAAATGTCTCCCCAGTTTGCATCTGTTGTGTTGAGGATGAAACTATTGAACACTTCCTTCTGCTGTGTCAGTTGTTTGCGACTATGCAGTTAGTATGGCTGGATGGGTTTCCGAGATCGATCCAGTTACTGTTGTCAGTCTCACCGTGTTTTGGAAGCAAGAATATGCCTTGCTTGAAGGCAGTGGCAATCTTTTGCGAAACTACTGGCCGGTTTGCCTAGAGAAAGTAATGGTTAATGTACTGTTGTATTGTGGTATTCTTGTGTTCTCGTATTGTGTTAACGATAGGACTGATTATCAATTATGGACAGAGCTCTGTAAATCAATCAATTTTAATTTCAATTTATTTCACCCAGAGCCCTGGCTTAACGCCGCACGCTCTTTTATATGACTACAACACAACAGCTGAATCATAACTACTATATAAACGGCTACCAGAGAAAACAGAGATCACAGAGATCAATCAATCGTATCAATAATACATTGAAACAAAGGATGACAGCACAGGCTCTACAATACACATGGGGGACGACAATCGGAAGGACGGGAGCATAGCTGGGGTTACATTATTGCAAGAAGAGAAACAATCAAATGCTACAGACACGCGATTGTTATGCCTCACTACACGGACGAACACTAGTTTGTTTCCGTGTAAAGGGAAAAATAATCGGTCTCACCGCTGCCACAATACAAATGGACGAACGTTCAATGAGGAAAGGGAAAAAAGTGTTATTATCAAAAAAGTATATTTAAGAGTTCAGTAGGGGTGCCTTCGAAAAGTAACTTGGTTGGATCAAGCAAATTTCACTCTCGTTGCCTCTACACGTCACGAATTAGGAGCATCAAGGCCCAAAATCGTCACTAGAACGATTGTCACGTGACAGCAATAAACTACAAACAGTATTATTTTGAACACAAAGCAAGATTTTATTTACGAACTTGCTGTTAAAAAACGTTGAAGCTTATCAATATTTCCTGAAGCTTATTTTCTGATTGGTCGATAGTCGATTGGTTTGCAGTGTTAGCACCCTGTCCCTCTCAGGAACAAACTTCAGCGAGCATGGTTTGTTCGGTTGTGCGATTTACCATCCGAGGCGCAAAATTCGCGTAATTCGAATGCTGTATTGTACAGTCAACAGTCTAAAATTAGGCTAGATCAGAGTGAACGTTGGCGACGGCTAGATCAGGGGATTATGACGCGACATGTCAGCTCATATTAGTACGCGATTAGTACAAGCAACAGGGTGTTTTCCTGTACCTGGACGATTTACAGCCCCGAAAACCCTGAGTTTTTCAGGTTTAATATTGTGGTGAAATGGAGGCGTTTTCGCTCCATTTTCGTTCCATCTTCCATTGTAGAGCAATGCGAGTGATTCTGCGCTGCCACTAACCGGTGATATGACTTAGGCGAACAGGAAAGTCTTTTCATTCCCCCATTGCCATAGCAACCAGGGATACGTTTGAAAATTGACCTAAGTAACTCAGGTTACGAAGAAACATCCTGTTGCATGTACTAATTGCGTAGGTCGTGCAAGATGTCGCGTCATAATACCCTGATCTAGGTTAATCTTCGATGATAGCCTGTACATATGGCATTCAAATTACGCTTCAGTCAGTAAACTAAACAACCGAACCATGGTCGCCGAGCTTGGTTCCTGAGGGTAACTGGGAGGACAGGAGGCTAACGCTGCAAATGAATCGACTGTCGACCAAACAGAAACGAGATAGAAACAAGGGAGGGGGGGGGGCGTTGCATTTATTTGCATTAATTCGCTGTGTCAGGTGGATGAGTTTATGTTGTTTTCGGTGCAGAGTGGAAGAAGGATCGGTGTTGTAATTCTACGAAGCTTCAGAAATTAGTGTTAATACTCAACGTATCTTAACAGCAAATAAATTCCTGCTTGCTGTTTATTCAAAATAATACTGCTTGCAGTTTATTGTTGTCACGTGAATGAGCGTCGATACGATGACGACTCATTCTAGTGGCGATTTTGGGTTAAAAATGCTACGTGTAGAAGCAACGAGAGTTACTTTTGCTTGATCCAACCAGGTTAATTTTCGAAGGGATCCCAGTATTGTTGCTTGTTTACTTCTTGTTCAGGCTATTGGCTGCATCCAGCACAGTTGGTGGCTAAGTTGCTCGGACGCAGATCTTTAATCGTTTACCGAAGTTGATTCAAGTTAATTTTAAAGGAAAATTAAAAAAAGCAACCTGTGGTCCTACTTTCAAAAACGCTATGCTTAACAAGTTAGGATTGGAATAGTAAATGTAATAGCACAGGATTTGTTTAAGAATATTATTAAACTTTCAAAAATTGTGTAAAAAGTTAATGAATGTTATTAGTTTACTTCAATTTTTTTTTAACTTCGGTTTTATATTTTTCAAACCCTGATAATCTGGGGTTGGTATTTAGGGCCGGGTTGAGAAACCCTAATACCCGAGTTACATCGGTCAATTTTCAAAGGCAACTACGGTTTGCCCTGGGTTGCAGATGTAGAGTTTAAGTACCCCTGGCAGGAGTTGATTGTACCGTTAGCAACCAACTTGGCGGTCTAGCAATTGTGAGCCCCCATCCAAAATTCTCGGTCTTTTTTCTTCATTATTGCCTCTAAGTGCTCACTTGTCATCCCTAAGAGTTCACAGTGTTGGTTCCATTATGTCTTATTTTATTTCTAACAGTGCTATACATGTTGATTTTTAGTGCAGATTATATTTAATTTGTCAAAAATCCTTTCTTTATTATAGGAAGCCATTGAGCAAATTCACAAGGAAGTTCCTACACTTGTGAAGCTCATTAAGGAGGATATTCCTAACCTGATTGAAATTAACAAGTCCTGTGACGAGAAGAAGACATTTTGTTGGAAAACACTGTTTAACTCTATGATTAAGAGTCTATTGAAACAAGTAGAGGATGATCAAAGTACTGATGGCCTCGTATGTAATACCATAAATACTTTAATTTACAGTTTATGTTTCTGTCCTTAAAGGCACGTAACTCCCTCTGGTATATTTTAACAGTTTTCCTCGATACATTACCAGAAATAGTTTTATATGAATTCATTTACCTTTTATTTGATCGTCTAAGGGTACAATCCCGATGACAGATGTGGCGCGTGTACACTAGTAAGCTTCTTTTTTACCATTCGGTCCGAAGAGTATGTCACTCTCGCCAGAAAGCTTCTAGGGCTACTTTTAACAGTGACGTCACGCGATGTTTACACTCATAGTCTGTGACGTAGTGATTCTTCGTGCACTTCAAGTCACGTGACTTGCCGCTTCTGAGCGAAAGCCAAGTGAGATAGTAGCTGCCTTACTCGAGGCACGCAGCTTCAATCCCAGTTAACCTTGTTCTGAGCTTATCAGGAGAAATAGCGTGTGATGAACGCATTTATCTATTCCACCAAGTAGATTTGCTACCGAATCAGTAAAGGAAAGGACAAAACGAGAATTGGGTCGACAATTAGGTTTATCATAATTGAAACCGCAAGAAACTATGATTAAAGAAGGGGTGGGGCAGGGGTGTCGGGATCCTGACATGGTGATGGACAAAACCAAAGGCGGAGAAGAAATTAAATTGCGGAATGAGTTTTTAGACGTAAATTCTCGTAGCAGACATAAGGCCTAAGAAAAACGTTTAGCTGCCGTACCACTTAAATTACGACTAGGGTCGGTGGGAGAAGCTTTCTTTTTTTTTTTTATGGTACACTTAAAACAGACCCAATTTTATGCCTTTTATTTAAGCTGTTTCCGTGCAGTAACGCCGTTTTTGATTCCCGCATAATACTAAAACAAGAAGTCACAAATTAGGCTGCAAGGAAAAAATAACGGTCGGGAGGAATAAATGAGATCGGTCGCAGGGGCGTAAACTTACTGTCCAAAGAAGAGGGGGAGGGGGGATTAAAATATCTTCCACCCCCATCCCCCCCCCCCCAAAAAAAAAGCGATACATACAATGACCGGTCCCT